>LTAE01001232.1:27846-59631 GCA_001647135.1 Pontederia paniculata | reverse complement strand
TATATATATATATATATATATATATATTCCTCCTTTAATGTTGGTCGACCGCTTCATATGCTTAGGACGACCACTGCACTCGTGGTTCTTCTGATATATCTTCCGTGTGCACAGGTCGTCCATTCCTTCAGCTTTGGTCGACCTATCAACTCTGAACTTGCATACATCTTGTTACAGAAATCAGCTCAACAAGTTCATCAGTATAAACTAAGTTTCGTTATAAATTTGTGATCATCAAAATGCTCTTGAGATCCTAGATTCAACAGTGACCATGTGTCACGGGCCGTTATGAAGGATATCACGACCGCGATGCACGTATCACGACCACTTGCCGAGGCGCTGCATCTTCAAATCTGATCCATCACGGGTCGTTACATCCTATTACGATCCGTGAAGTCTAATCTCGCGGAGAATCATATGTTATTACGGCATCGATAGAAGCGGCAGATTATTAAGCCCAAGATCATTTTTATGGTCCATGATGCTTGGTCATGGGCCATAAGATATGAATCTGATAGCAGAACCTATTCAGAGCCCGAGTTATGGGTTGTGACATATGATCACAGGTCGTGAAGATTTGATGAACAATGAAGACACCTATACTTACGGGCCGTGACATCTTGTCACGGGTCGTGATGAAGGTATGCATATTCGTATATTCGTGATTTGAGATGATTTGACGGCCAGAAAGTTTGAGATTTGATTGAAGACTTTAAAGATTAGACTCTTATCATATTTCTGAGGATTTGCATAAGTTTTATTGGACTCTCATCATCACCGTTGATCGAGGAGGAGATTTGATCCAAGGATTCACACGCATCTAACCTTAGGAAACCCTAGGTATAAAAGACTTCGTCTGCAACCAGGGGGGATAATCTTGGAGGCTCATATCTCAGATCATATTTCAGATTCTATTCAAAGATCTAAGGAGGAGGCTAGGGTGCTGCAAAGGAGAAGAACGCCAGAGAACGAAGATTAATCTGAAGGGCTGGGAAGAAGTCAGATCATCATCTGTTAAGGAGTTGTTCGTCATCTTTTAGACATCCAGAGGAGTATATCTTGTTCCATACTTTGTTGGGACGAATTTATTTTGTAATTTGAGAGTTTATTCTGAATATTTTCTGTTAGTTTATGTTTGAGACTATTGCTAATGCAGAACTTATATACCATTCGATACTAAGTAGAATTGATTCTTCATGAACATGATTGCTGAGTCTCCAATTTTGATTGAACTAATTAGTTAACTATTGACACGTCCTCCGTTAGTTTATAAATTTTGTAGAACTGACTATTGACTTTTTAGTTGAAGCAATTCGTATCTTGCGATTCTAACTCATTAAGGGCGTTGTCGTTTGTGGTCTATTAGGTCAACCCGTTAAGGGTGGTTTAATAGTCTAGGGAAATATCTTCCTGCATCTTGTATTATCTTCCTAAGCATAGACCCATTAAGGGGTATTTTATGGATTGTTTGATACAAAATAGTTGAGTTACCCATTAAGGGAATTCATAACTTTAAGTTTGCCTAACCATCTAAGGATTCAATAGTTGATCTTCATCTCATATTTGATTGTTGTGCAAGATATTGAGTACCCATCGTGAATTTAATACTATCCAGCCCCTAGTTATCATCCCTATATCATTATTATAATTATTACTTATATTTATGTATTATTAGTTTTTTGAAATACCTATCCTGAAATCAATGTTATCTCCTATTAGCCTAGAATTCTAATTAGGTGGTTATATAATTTCTCGTTGGATCGACAACTCTGCTCTTTCACTTTATTACTTGTTCGACTAGTGTACTTGCTAGCATCCGATTTGCCTATGTCAGCATTTTTCGCATCATCGCCCAAAGTATTCAGTGTGGAATCAGTGGACCACCGAAGAACTTCAGAAGAAGAAGAAAGGTCTCCCAAAGTATTCAGTGTGGAATCAATGGATGACCGAAGAACTTTAGAAAAAGAAGAAAGGTCTCCTAATGTATTCAGTGTGGAATCAGTGGACAACCGAAGTAAGTCATGAGGATCTAGATGACACCAAGAGAGGGGGGTGAATTGGTGTATTAAATTTTCGACAATCTGAACTAGTTATTGTGGCGGAAACTACCAATGCATAAAAAGTAATAAACACAAACTAAAATGCAAAGAAGAAAAACAAACACAGTCGAGTTTGTTGACGAGGTTCAACAGAATTCCTAGTCTACGTCTCTGCTCCGGTCTTCTCAAACTCGAGATCTCTGAAGATCACTAAACTCCTTCTTCAAAGGGCGAAGGATCCCTTACAACTTCTTCTCCTTTCTTGCTTACGAGGACAAGGAGACAACCTCTTACACAAGTGTTCACTCTTGAATGCACACTCTACTTCCTTCTATAATGGATTCGACACTCAAATACTCAGAAGGAGGAACTAAGGCTTTTTCACTCAAGCTCTCGAGTTCGCTAATTAATTTGTAAAAGTTACTTCCCAAGACTCTTGGGATTACTATTTATACTCTAGCATAAACGACCTAATTTCTCTCACAGAAAACTAGTCGTTATAAATGCAAAGAAGAAAAACAAACACAGTCGAGTTTGTTGACGAGGTTCAACAGAATTCCTAGTCTACGTCTCTGCTCCGGTCTTCTCAAACTCGAGATCTCTGAAGATCACTAAACTCCTTCTTCAAAGGGCGAAGGATCCCTTACAACTTCTTCTCCTTTCTTGCTTACGAGGACAAGGAGACAACCTCTTACACAAGTGTTCACTCTTGAATGCACACTCTACTTCCTTCTATAATGGATTCGACACTCAAATACTCAGAAGGAGGAACTAAGGCTTTTTCACTCAAGCTCTCGAGTTCGCTAATTAATTTGTAAAAGTTACTTCCCAAGACTCTTGGGATTACTATTTATACTCTAGCATAAACGACCTAATTTCTCTCACAGAAAACTAGTCGTTAATGCAAGTATAGTACTCTTCATCTACCCCTCGTCATCCGCTTCCTCTGCTCCTGTCGGCTGCTGCTTCGGTGAAGCTATCCATTAAATTGTCGTCTGATTCTCCGATCGACCACCGTTCACCTTCGGACGTTCGTAGTTCCGAGCTTTAGCCTTTGTTTCTTAGTCAAGCTCCTTCGGTCATCCGCTAATTGTACCCCAATCCTTCGGTCGTTCGATCTTGACTTGAACTTAGTTCTTCAATGCTTCTTCGATCGTTCGCTGATTGTACACCAATCCTACGATCGACCTTTACTTCAGTTGAATGCTCTTGTCAAGCTTCTTCGGTCATCCGCTGATTGTACCCCAATCCTTCGGTCGTTTGATCTTGACTTGAACTTAGTTCTTCAACCCTTCTCTGGTCGTCCGCTAATTCTTCCCGAATCCTTCGGACGTCCTTTGTCTCTTCACTTAGTACTTCAGTTGTCCGCTTATTCCTCACTGAGTTCCTTGGACGTCTAGATTTCTTCTGACATTCTTCGGACGTCCTCTGACAACACTCAGTTTCTTTGGACGCCCTTTTCATTCTTCTGTCAGGTTCACTGGTCATCCATCACTTCTCCCTCATAAGTTCTCGGGCGTCCGATGTCTTTATGTAAATTATGTCGGTCGTCCACTGATCCTTCGGACGTCCGTTCATTTCTTCACCTCAGCTCATACGCTCTTCCGATCGTCCACTACTTTAACGCCAAAGCTCTCGGACGACCTTTCTTTTTGTCTTGAGTCATTCGATCATCCGCTCTTCACATTTGGACGACCTTTCTTTTTGTCCAAAGTCTCTTGGTCGTCTACTCTTCTCTTTCGGACGACCTTTCTTTCTGCCCATCATTTCTTTGGTCGTCCACTACTTTAATTCCAAAGCTTTCGGACAACCTATCCTTTTCGTCTGAAATCTTTTGGTCGTCCGCTCTTCAACTTCGGACGACCTTTCATTCTTTCACTTCAACTCTAATGCTCTCACGATCGTCCACTGCTTTAACTCTAAAGCTATTGGACGACCTCTTTCTTCATCCATAGATACTTCGGTCGCCCAATGTTCCTTCTCGGTCGACCGCTCATTATTTAGCTCCATTTTTTCAGTCTCTTTTCTTTATTTCGGTCGACCTCTTTGCATCCTTAGGACGATCATTCCACACTTAGAATTTTTCTTCCCATCTTTTTTGTACATAGGACGTCCACTTCTTAACCTTGGTCGACCTCTTACTGACTGAACACAAAAATTCTGTCTTTCACAGAAACATCAAGGATTATTAGTATAGCTAAGCTTTTCTCATATATTTGTGATCAAAACAATCTCGGGATCCTAGATTCAACAATCTCTCCCATTTTTATGATTACAAATTTATGAGGAGTGAACTTAGGGTTAGTTTTAAACATAAACATCATATCGAAATTTAACTAACCAAAAATCCTCTCCCTTAATCATATATCTCTTATTATCAAGCAATTATCCCCCTTAACTTATGTATATATTCAAGACATGTAAATTAGGAATACTTTGCAGTTTATTTTAGCACTTATCATTGAGAAGCATACTTCAAAAATTATCTTTACAAGACAGAATTTTTAAAAAAAACTTTCATTTCATTTCTGACATATAGAATGTCATACACAGAAAATTTCATACATTTAAGTCATTCAAACTCAAAGTGTTTTTCATACGCATAACTTGTCTACAACACAGAATCAGTTTGCATACACAAACCTATCTATCTATTGCTCTTGGTCCTTATTCTTCTTCCTCTTGAAGCTTTTTCCAAACTTCTTTTTAGAGGAGGAATGTGTTGAACTTCCAACTATGTCCTTAGTAGCATTTGTTGTTTCCTCTAGAATTTTGTTCACTGCATCTATCAACAGAATGCTGATTTCATTTTCCTGTTCAGCAAATAACTCTTGAAATTCATCCTCTATGCCAGTTCTTTCAGTTGCTGCTTTAGTAGTGACTTGTCCATCTTGCATCTCAGTGATTTCTTGGCCAACTTGCATCTCAATGGTTGTTTGACCAGCTTCTTCTTCTTGTGCAGAGTTTCTTCCATGATCAGCTCCTCTACTTTGAAGATCAATATCTTCCTCCCATGCATCAGCTTCCCTTTGAATTTGCAGATCAGTTCCATTATCTTTATCATGATCTCTCTGATCCTCATGATCCTGAGCTTCTTCTTTAGAGTGTTCCATATGTCTTTCCTCTTGAGTCTCTTCTTCAATAGGTTCAAATCTCTCTTCTGCATGTTCTTCTATAACGGGTTTGAGTTCTCCTCTTATGGAATGCAGATTCACTCCTCTGATTGTTTTTCCCCTTTGTAATTATCAAAAAGGGGATCTGCATAGGGATCATACATTGTTGCCTTCATAAACTCATCCATTGATATCCCAATGACGACAGACTTGATTATGATGAATCGCAATATGTTTACCGACTTTATTACTTTCGAACTGCTCTTCTTCAATTTTCTTTAGTAGCTCAAGAGCTTGACTCAGTTGAGTGGACATTGTGATTAGCTGAGTTGACATGATACCCACTTTGGTGCACAAGGTAGTCCAATCTGCTCTACTTGGAGGCCATGTGGTGGAGAATGTGGAGGTGCATGCTGCAGTATAGGGAGTCCAGAGTGGCTGATGAATCTGTTCAGGGATTTCAGCTGCAGATTGATCTCTTGGAGTTTCAGATTGCTGACACATGGTGCCTTGATACTCAGAGGCAAATGGGGCATCAATGTTTTAGGGAGTGTCCTTGGTGAGTCCCTTTCTAGTCAGGGTAGTGAAGGAGATCTTGTCATTTATGGTAGGGTGGAGGACTTCTTCATTTGCAGCAAACCGAAATCTAAGGGTTTTGCGAATCATGAAAGTGATAAGGTTTCTAAAGTATAGAAGAGCAACAATGGTCCATTTAGAGTGTACTTTCTCTTTGGTTTTAATCAATTGATACATGATCAGATTTCCTAGGTGAGATTCTAGGGGCTGCAGGATCTACAAGGTGTGCAAGGACAACAAGATCGAGAAGATTTACTCCTGTATATGATCAGCTCTAGGAAGAACTACATGAGTGATTATGTGATGAATAACTTTCATGACAGGGGAGAGATACTTATGGAAAGACACTTGAACAAAAGTATCTACTTGTCCTCCACTCACAGCTAGTGCAGCTTGATTTTGAGTGTATGTGGTGTGAGGTCAATGCATTGGAGCAAGTTTTATGTGTGGGAAACCCGGAGAGTCAAGGATCTCATTCAACTTAGACTCTATCATGGATAGTGTTTTCCATGCAGATAGGATTTGATTTCTTGATAAGTGTCATCATAGGTTAAGTCTGCATAGAAATGTTTAACAACATGGGGATGGATTGGCTGATCAAGGTCAAGAAATTTAATCCAATCACATTGCTCAAATNGATTTCTTGATAAGTGTCATCATAGGTTAAGTCTGCATAGAAATGTTTAACAACATGGGGATGGATTGGCTGATCAAGGTCAAGAAATTTAATCCAATCACATTGCTCAAATGTTTCTTTTAGACCAGGGAGTTGAAGACTTTCCCAATCAATGGAATGGTATGGTTCAACTAAGCGATGTTCATCAAAGAGAGTTGAGTATTGATTTTGAACCAACTCACTAATGTACCACCGGTGACTAAAATTTGGGTCAGTTGAAGGGGGGTTGTTTGTTGTTTGATTCTCATTGAAAGGGGGTTCTGTTGTGTTAACTGATTCTTGTGGAATGGAGGAGGATGGTTCATTTACTTGTTCTTCTGTTTGTGCTCTTTTTACAAGTCTTCGTTTCTTAGTGATTTTCTTAACTGGTGACATGACTCTAATGGATAAGGAAGAACACAAGGTTTCAAGATGGCAGGAAAGAGTAGTGAAGGAAAAACGAAGTGATTTGATTCTGTAAGGAAAGAATAGCAATCACAACAAATTTTAAACCTAGTCAGAATTTGGACGATAAAAACCTAGAATTTGAACTTCACGAAGTAAGAAGTGATGTTTTAGGTTTACCAAAGTGTTTGAATCTTTGTCTGTGAGCGTCTTGATCGCTTTGAGTCTGCTAGGGATTGCAGGAGATTTGAACGACATTCGGAGGGAAGAAGGCAGAGGAACATGAAGAGTCACCCTTTGAGTTGAATCCAAATATAATGACGATTATGGGTGAACCACCATATATATAGTGCTCGCAACATCGGTCGTCCGAAATAAATGATAGGTCGACCGAAGTAGAAGAGGATGTTATGTCATGATTGCAGTGGTCGTCCTATGATTCCAATGGACGTCCTTCGCTTGAACTAATCCTAAGTCACGAACCATTTTCGGTCGTCCGAAGTAAGTCGAGGTAAGAACAATGGACGTCCAAAGTCCTAGGCATGGTAAGACATTCAAAACATAGGACGCCCTTAGTTTGTACAACGGTCAACCAGTCTTTGGTAGGATATTTGGATTGGTCGCCCAAAATTTTCAATGGGTGTCCGCTACATGGGATACTAGTCATCAACAATATATGGACGGCCGAATTATAAGGAGTGGTCGTCTGAAGGTTTGTGACCAGACTAATACTTAACCTTTTTTATCACACAACACTTAGTGTCTCACATAGTTAAAGAAAAATGTATGTGTTGTGCAACACAATTAATTTTCAACTTTATTAATCAGTGATAATCACACAGGCAAGTCACCAATAGGTTAAGTTGTTTGTCAAGTTCCTAAGTCTAACATTCCAATTTCTCCTTTTAGCATTTCGAACCTATCTCTCCCCAAAGGCTTTGTAAATATGTCAGCTAACTATTTTTTCAGTCGGAACATGTTCTATTGAGATGGTTTTGAGTGATACATGTTCTATAATAAAGTGATATTTTAAGTCAATGTGTTTAGTCCTGAAATGTTGCATAGGATTTTTTTGTCATTTCTATAGCACTTGTTTTATCATTCTTCTATGGTATAGTTTCACATGTTATGTCATAGTCTAAGAGTTGTTGCTTCATCCATAACAATTGAGCACAGTAACTTCCGGCGGCTGTATACTCAGCTTCAGCTCTGGAGAGTTCAATTGAGTTTTGTTTCTTGCTAACCCAAGATACTAATGAGCTACCAAGGAAGCAACATATACCACTAGTGCTCTTTCTATCTACTCTACATCCAGCAAAGTCAGAGTCAGTGTAGGCATGAAGATCAAATGGGGAATTTTTATCATACCACAAGCCTAAGTTTGGAGTACTTTTAAAATATCTCAGAATTCTTTTGGTGACAATCAAATGAGAATCCTTGGGATTGACATGGAATCTAGCACAAAGACATACACTGAACATAATGTCTGGTTTAGACGCAGTCAAATATAGGAGGCTTCCAATCATACATATGTATAATTTTTTATTCACACTTTTCCCCTTTTTCATCATTATCAAGTTTAGTGAGAGTACTCATGGGAGTAGAAATAGGTTTACAATCTTTCATTCCAAATCTCGTAAGCAACTCCTTTGTGTATTTTCCTTGGTTCAGAAAAAATTCATCCTTAGATTGTTTAACTTGAAAGCTAAGAAAATATGTTAACTTTCCTACTAAACTCATCTCAAACTCTTTATGCATGAGGGTTTCAAATTTTTACACATTTGGGAATTTATGGATTCATAAATAATATCATCCACATAAATGTGCACAACTAATATATCATTCCCAAAATATTTTAAGAATAGAGTTGTGTTCACTTTTCCTTTTGAAAACTCATTTTCAAGAAGGAATGAGCTTAATCTCTCATACCAAGCTCTAGGAGTTTGCTTTAAAAATCTGAAGGTTGTTCTACATAAACTTCCTCATTTATATATCCTTTTAGAAATGTTGATTTCACATCCATTTGAAATAGTTTAAATTTCTTGAAGCAAGCAAATGCTAAAAGAATTCTTATTGCCTCTAACTAAGCAACTGGTGCAAAAGTCTCATCAAAATCAATTTCTTCAATTTGAGAGTATCATTTTGCAACTAGTCTAGTTTGTTCATAACTACAACTCCCGTTTCATCTAGTTTATTTTTGAAAACTCATTTTGTTCTAACTATGGGATGATCCTTAGGTCTCTTAACCAGCTGCCAAACTTGATTTCTCTCAAAGTTATTTTACTCTTCATGCATGGTGTTTATCCAGTTTGGATCATCCAATACATCATCTATAGTCTTGGGGTTCTATTTGAGATAGAAAGGTAGAGAATGCACAGAAATTTCTTAATGACTTTCTTATTCTCACACCTTCATTTATATCTCCAATAATATTTTTTAAGGGATGTGAAAGTACTTGTCTCCAATCATTTTATCCTATAGGAGGCAATTCTATTTCTAAATCAATTCCTTGTGGGTTTTCCTCATTCACTACAGCAATTTCATTAGTTGTAGTTTCAATGGGTTGAGAATCTTCATCCTTATGAGTTAGCTCATCTAGGTCATGATCATCCTTATTGTCTTCTTCTATGATAATCTTTTCAAGTTGATTAATGATAGTATCAATTTCATTGAAAGAAACATGTATTGATTCCTCAACTACTAATGTCCTTTTGTTGTACACTCTATAAGCTTTGCTAATATTTGAGTATTCTTGAAAGAGGGCATCATCACTCTTTTCATCAATTTTCCTAGCTTATCCAAGGTTCTCAAAACAAAGCATTTACACCTAAATACTCTAAAGTAAGAAATATTTGGTCTTTTGCCATACATCATTTCAAAATAGGTTTTGTTCTCCAAAGGTTTGTTCAGCACTTTGTTTTGAATATAACAGAAAGTGTTAACAGCTTCTGCCCAAAAATATTTGGGCAACTTGCTCTCACTTAGCAAGGTCCTAGCCATTTCAATTAGAGTTTTATTTTTTCTCTCAACTACTCCATTTTGTTGTGGAGTTCTTGGTGTTGAGAATTGATGAAGAATTCCATTATTCTCACAGAATTCTTCAAAATTCAAGTTTTCAAATTCACCTATATGATCACTCTAGATCTTGAAGATTTTTAGATTCAGTTCATTTTGAACTCTATTTGCAAAAATGATAAACATATCAAAAGTTTCATGCTTATGTGCAAGAAACAAGGTCCATGTGAATCTAGAGTAGTCATCTACAATCACACACACATATTTCTTACCACAAAGACTGGTGGTACAGATTGGGCCAAGTAAATCAATATGTATTAATTGGAGATGTCTATTTGTAGATATCTTATTTTTAGATTTGAAAGATGCTCTATGTTGTTTGCCTTTTTGACATGAAGAACAGAAAGTATTTTTCTCAATTTTATTTTTGGGCAAGCCTCTAGTAAGATTATGTTTCACTAACTTATGCATTGTTTTATAGTTTAAGTGTCTTAGTCTTCTATGCCATAGTTCAAATTCATTATGCATAACATTTAGGCATTTATGATTAAGCGGGTCATCAAAGTCAATCACATACATATTTTGATGCCTTAATCCCATATGCAAAACTTTTTCAGTGTTATCACATATTAAGCATTTGTTTTGTTCAATCTTAACAACGTAATTTTTATCACACAGTCAGGTTAAGTTTTAGGTTCTCTACTAGCCAAACATCCTCTATAACTATATTACCAAGTTTTCCAATGTTACCTTTACCAAGGATTTATCATTGGTTGTTATCCCCAAAAGTCACCTTCCCACTTGAAGTTCTTGTTATGCTCAGGAAGTTTTCTTCATTTCCAGTCATATGTCTTGAGCAGCCACTATCAAGATACCATCTTGTTGATTTCTTTTTGCTTCTCTTGACACCCTTCAAAAGTAGCACAGAATTTATGTATTTGGTACCTAAAATACTTTGAGTCCAGAAGTGTTAGTGCTAAAAGTTCCCTTAGGAACCCATACTTGTTTAACATTATAATGTGGACTCCTCCTAGCTTTACATTCAAAACTATAGTGTACTAAATGATTACAACATAAATATTTAACATTCTTTGCATACAGTTTCCTGCAGCTATGATGAGCATAAGCTTTTCTGTTATGCATTTGTATAAATTGTGCACTTCTATTAGTGTGCAGAAGTTTTGGTTTAACAGAAATGTTATTTATATTTACAGGAGTGATATAGGAGTAGGAATGTACATAACCATTTTTAACAGTATGCATGTGAGCAGATTTAGTGTTTCTATGATACATGAAGGCATAATTCTTTTGTTTTGGTTTAACTACAACATTTTTACATCTAGCATCTGCATTTTCTTTTGATGACAACCTAGTATTTTTATGAACAATAACAGACTTAGTGCTTATAGCAGTCTTAGCTTTAAGGTTCACAATATTCTTATCTTTAGCTTTAGAGCTAGTAGAAGCAATTCTAGATTCATTTACACAAGTAGAAATGCTAGGAAAGTTTGAATCAAAGGAGTGTGAAGCTTTTACAGAAGTAGTTGTTTGAGATATATTATCACTAAAAAAGTCAAAATATATTTTTTTCTTGTTCAAAGAACTTTTGTGTTGTGATAACATTACATCTAATATTTTTTCACCATACGAGAATGTTTCAAATTTGTTCTTAATATCAAACAGTTCTGATGTCAAAGAATTTATAGTGTCAATATGTCTCTTTATGTTATCATTATTTGTTGGCACTATGGCATTCAAGTCAGAGATTTGTTATTCAAAATCTGCAATATTTTCCTTTAACTTGATATTATCTTGAACAAGATTATCCCTTTTTCTTTTCAAAATGAAATACTTTCTTATCATAGTGTTAATTTTTTTATGCATATCAAACATAATATCTTCCTCATAGTCATCTTCATTATTATCACTATCACTATCATTTTAGTGAGTAGAAGATACCTCATCGTTTGCCATGAGGCAAACCAGTGCTTCTTCATCTTTTTCTGAAGATTCTCCTTCAGCTTCACTATCTTCATCACTTGTATGCCTTCTTCTTCTTATAATTTGAGGAGTTTTTCTCCTTGCTCTTCTTGTTCAAAACTAGACATTCACTCTTATAATGTCCTAGCTTGTTGCACTCATAGCACTTTATCCTTGACTTATCAGCTAGTCCCTTCTTCTTTAACTCTATCTTCTTCTGAGAAAGCTTCATAAATTTTCTGAACCTCTTTGCATATAGGGCAAGCTTCTCCTCACTGAAATCTGCATCACTATCCTCATACTCCTCAAACTCATCTTCACTCTCAATCTTTTTAGACTTTAGAGCTAAGACTTTTTTTTTTCTTGAGCTTGTCTCTTCTTTTTCTTCTTCAAAAGACATCTCATAGGTCAAGAGAGATCCTATGAGATCATCAAAGTCCAGCTTATTCAGATCTTATTGTCCCTCGACCACAGTCCTCTTCATATGACATTTTGGAGTTAAGGACCTGAGGAACTTTTTAGCTTTTTGAGCATTAGACTTTGGGTCGCTTAAAGCGGCTAACACATTCACAATATCATTGAAATGAACTAACATACTATTTACAGACTCATCATGCTTCATTTTAAAAGAATCATATTGGTGATGTAGAATGTTTAGTTTTGATTCTTTAACTTTTTCAGTTCCTTCATGAGTAACTACAAGTTTTTTCCAGATTTCATTTGCACTAGTACATGAAGATATTCTATTGAATTATGTTTCATCTAGTGCACGGTAAAAGACATTTTTAACTTTCCAATCTAATTTTATTAGGTTCTTGGTTGTAGAGTCTAATTCACTGTTAGAAAGAGGAACATGTACAACATTTACTATTTTGGTAGGCATATCAAAACCATTTCCAATGACATCCCAAATGTCATTGTCTATGGAACATACATAAGCTTGCAATCTAATCTTCCAATAAGAAAAGTTAGATGCATTGAAAAGGGGAGATCTAGAGGTAGATTGTCCCTCACCTAGGGTAAACTCATTTGATTCATTTTGGCTCTAGATTGTTAGATATATACGAGATTTGTATATAGGCACCAATTTGTGAGCAACATGCGCTCTGATACCAATTGTAGGATCTATATGGCACCAAGAGGCGGGTGAATTGGTGTATTAAAATTTTCGACAATCTAAACTAGTTATTGTCGCGGAAACTACCCATGCATAAACATTAATAAACACAAACTCAAATGCAAAGAAGAAAAACAAACACAGTCGAGTTTGTTGACGAGGTTCAGCCAAATTTCTGGCCTACGTCCCCGCTCTGATCTTCTCAAACTCGAGACCTCCATAGATCACTAAACTCCTTCTTCAAAGGGCGAATGATCCCTTGCAACTTCTTCCCTTTCTTGCTTACGAGGACAAGGAGACAACCTCTTACACAAGTGTTCATTCTTGAACACACACTCTACTTCCTTCTATTATGGATTCGGCACTCGAATACTCATAAGGAGGAACTAAGGCTTTTTCACTCAAGCTCTCGAGTTTGCTAATCAATTTTCCAAAGTTACTTCCCAAGACTCTTGGGATTAATATTTATACTCTAGCATAAACGGCCTAATTTCTCTCACAGGAAACTAGCCGTTAATGCAAGTACAATACTCTTCACCTAATTCTCGGTCGTTCGTTTCCTATGCTCCGGTCGATCGCTGCTTCGGTGAAGCTATCAATTGAACTGTCGTCTGATGCTCCGGTCGATCACCGTTCACCTTCGGACGTCCACAGTTCCGAGCTTTAGCCTTTGTTCCTTAGCCAAGCTCCTTCGATCGTCCGCTGATTGTACCCCAATCCTTCGATCGTACGATCTTGGCTTGAACTTAGTTCTTCAACCCTTCTCCGGTCGTTCGCTGATTGTACATCAATCCTACGGTCGACCTTTACTACAGTTGAATCCTCATGTCAAGCTCCTTCAGTCGTCCACTGATTTTACCCCAATCCTTCAGTCATTTGATCTTGACTTAAACTTAGTTCTTCAATCCTTCTCTGATCGTCCGCTGATTCTTCATGAATCCTTCGGACGTCCTTTGTCTCTTCACTGACTACTTCGATCGTCCGCTCATTCCTCACTGAGTTCCTCGAACGTCCGTAGATTTCTTCTAACATTCTTCGGACGTCCTTTGATATTCTTCAGACATCCTCTGACAACACTCAGATTCTTTGGATGTCCTTTCATTCTTCTGTCAGGTTCACTGGTCATTCGTTGCTTCTCCCTCATAAGCTCTCGGACGTTCGTTGTCTTCATATGAATTATGTCGACCGTCCGCTGATCATTCGGATGTCCGTTCATTTCTTCACCTCAGCTCATACGCTCTTTCGATCGTCCACTGCTTTAACACCAAAGCTCTCGGACAACCTTTCTTTTTGTCTGGAGTCACTCAATCGTCTGCTCTTCGCCTTTGGACGACCTTTCTTTTTGCCCAAAGTCTCTTGGTTGTCCGCTCTTTTCTTACGGATGACCTTTCTTTCTGCTCATCATTTCTTTGGTCGTCCACTACTTTAACTCCAAAGCTTTCGGACGACCTATCTTTTCGTCTGAAATCTTTCGATCGTCCGCTCTTCAACTTCGGACGACCTTTCATTCCTTCACTTCAACTCTAATGCTCTCCTGGTCGTCCACTGCTTTAACTCTAAAGCTTTCGGATGACCTCTTTCTTCATCTAGAGATACTTCGGTCGTCCATTGTTCCTTCTCGGTCGATCGCTCATTATTTAGCTCTATTTCTTCAGTCTCTTTTCTTTACTTCGGATGACTCTTTGCATCCTTAGGACGATCATTCTATTAGGATTTTTCTTCTCATCTTTTCTATACATAGGTCGTCCGCTTCTTAACCTTGGTCGACCTATTACTGACTGAACACAAAAAAATTATCTTTCACAGATACATCAAGGATTATTAGTACAATTAACTTTCCTCACAAATAACTCGAGATCCTAGATTCAACAAGTCAGAGGAAAAAGAAAGGTCGCCCGACAGACTAGTGAGAAATCAGTGGGCAACCTAAGCAAGCTTGAAGGAAAAGAGTCTAAGGCAAGAAAGGTCATCCAACATGTTCTGAGTAAAGTTAGTGGGTGACCGCAGTAGACTTGAAGATATCAATCGGAGGTAGGATGCAAACAAAGGTCGTCCAAAGTCTCTGAGCGAAATCAGTGAGTGGCCAAAGAATGGTTGAATAAAAGGAGTTCAAGTCAAGAAAAGTCATGCAATGAATACATGTAACATCAGTGGACGACCAAAGCAACTTGAAGCAAAAACAAAAGTAAAGCAAGGGTCGCTCGATGTGTTTAGTGGGATAGCAATGGGCGACCGAAGTAATTCAAAGAAATTCAAAGAGAATTATATAATACATTCGAAGAAGGATGGGACGACCTATGGAAGATGAGCTGATGAACTAAGGCTAAAGCCCACAACTTCGGACGCCCAAAGGTGGACTGTGGACGACCAAAGCACTAGCCTATAGACCGATGGTTGAATTCACCAGAGCAGTGGTCGCCCAATGAGAAGAACTGACCGACCGAGAAGTAGGTGAAAAATATTGTACTTTCTTTAACAGTCAGTTTATGTGAGAGAGGATGATTAGACTTTTTGTAAGGCTATAAAACAGTGTCCCAAGAGTCTTAGAAAAAAAAACTTTGACCATTTAGTTTTTGAGAACTTGTGACCTTAAGAGATAAGCCTTAGTTCCTCTTTCTAAGAGAATTCTTGTGACAATTCAGAGTAGAAGAAAGTCTTGAGTGTTTCAAGAGTTGAGCAAAAGTTGTAAGAGGTTTTCTCCTGTCATCGAAAGCAAGAAAGGAGAAGAATATTGTAAGGGAGCCTTCGCCCTTGAAGAAGGAATGATAGTGATCTATGGAGGTCTTGAGATCGAGAAGACTAGAGTCGAGACGTAGGCCAAGAGTTTCAGTTGATCCTCGTCAACAAACTTGTTGTGTTTGTTTTTCTCTTTGCATTCTACTTTACTTGAAATTATTCTGTGATTGCTTCCGCTAAGTAAAATTGCTTAGAATCAAAATTTTTAATACACCAATTCACCCCCTCCCCTCTTGGTGCGGTCTAGTCCCTACAATGTGGTCTATTTTCCCACTTCGCTCCTCTGTTGTCTAAGGAGCACGTCCCACATCAAGAACGACATAGACCATCACGTATTTACTTCACCATCATTTCGGTAAACACAAACCATACCATATTTACTTCAACCTCTAACTACTATGTCGTTGCTTGGTTGTCTCTGTCCTGAAGGCCGATCAAAGGCAAAATAGTTTACAATTTTATAGAGAAAATATCCAACTTAATAAAAGGGGCAATATTAATCATAATCCTACCGATAAATCCCTTTATTTGTGAGCATACATATATGAAAAACTCTAAAAGTAATCCCTTTATTTACAAAACTTAATGTTCTTTTTATATTGTCCTCGTTTCTCCTTTTTGTTCGGTCTTCCTATTTTTCCTCTGATTGTTGATAGTCCTCGTCCTCTCCTCCTATGCAGTCTCGAGCATGAAAAACTAAGGGAATAACAATGCCAAAAGAGAAGGACAAATGGATCTTACCTCTAATTCACAAGACAATAGTGAGAAAAAAAGGGAGAGGAAGAAGAGAGACTTCGTGACGACTAAGAGAAGAAAATAATAATCCAAGGTTTCGTTTGGATGCAAACTCGTGGAGGGATGGGGAGGGGAAGGAGAAGAGGAGGAAAGGAAAGAGTGGGAAATGATAAAGAAATTTATGTTTGGATAGGAATAAGGGATACTATAAGAAGGGATAATTTCTTAAAAAATGATTTTGCCCTAACATAATAAAAATATAAAAAAGTTAATTTTAACCATGACGAAAGACAAACTCGTCCAAAAAAATCTACCCTTCCAATTCCACAAATTTGATGGAATTGAAAAATGTGGAGCATGGAAGTATTTACTACACCATGAAACCCTTGGTGCACCTTAACCAAACATATTATAACAAGCCCCACCCTATCTTACCCCATGTCACAATCCAAACAAAACCTTAAAAAAATATAGTTCATAACCTAGGATTTCTATAGAGGAGTTTTGAATTTTAGATAGGTTCAAAATGGAACCAAATTTGAACTCCTAAATTTGTTAACAATATGATTTCATCCCTACGTGCAACACAACTCGCGTCCGAGTCGAAGGCGGTTCGTGTTAGGCTCGTTTTTCTCTTTCCCATGTCGACTTGGTTAAAAAATTGGGTTTTACAAATGTTAGAAAATAGTCCTAAATGAGTAATTATGTCATAAACTCTTAGTAATATCAAGAGGTCCAATTTCAAATATCAAATAAAATGCTTCTTCCCATTTTACATATGCATTTTTTGTAAGTAAGTATGTCCTAATCTCCCAATGATATCAAGAATCAAATTTCAAATATCTTTTTATATTCTAATTATATTTACAGAATGCAATAATTTTGTGTGATTTCTATTAAATGTTTGATTTCTTTGAATTGTTTATATTAAATACTTGAGGTTTTTTAATACTTAATTTGTTAGAATATTTTTAATAAACATTTGATTTGCCCAAAATTAAAATTTTTGTTTTTTGAACAAGGGATACACGATTATCCTTTATTTATACCTAGAAATTAAATACACCAATAATGTACAACAACAAGCATTCAAATAATTTAAACCATTCATAGGTATCCATCGTTCTGAAGGTGTTCCATTCACAGTCCTAGTGACTTGTGGATTGGTGACTGACTCGCTAGCAAGCCATATGTTCACAGTTAACAGGACCCCTTTAAATTTCTTCGTTCCTGTGAGTTAAAATAATAATAATAATAATTAAATAATTAATTAATTAATTTTCTCCCGACGACCGCCTTCTCCCAGCCTTTCCTTTCCTTTCCTTTCCTTCCGTGGAGTGGTAGAAAAATAAAATATAGACAACCAAATGCACGTCAGTCGCATCATCGCTCAGATATTTTTTGCTCATTCTCTCTCCTTCAAACTCCTGTTCATCTCAAAAGACTCGCTCACTCGTCCCCCTCGTCGGTCCCATCTCTCATCCCTCGCTTGCCTTTGCCTCTTTTTCCTCACTCCCTCTCAATTTCATTTCCTCTTCTACTCCCTAAACTTACTCCTCTTCTTCAAACCAGAGCCCCAGTGTCTGTTGTTTCCTCCGTTCGACCGCTCCTGAGGCCTTCTTCGCGCGACCGGCAACTTTGCAGCGGCCAGCATCGTCGTCGCACACCATTAAACCAATTCAGCCGGGTACGTCACGCCACCATCTAAAGCTCTATAATATACATGTTACGTATCTTGTCGTTTCCTTGTTGACTGAGAGAAAAAAAAACGTCATCAATAGAATATGCTATAAACTGTTTTTTTTTTTTCTCTTTGGCCATCAGACTACTCTTTTTTGGGTTGTCACGTGCCGTCTAGTTTTTTTTTGTCGAAAGTAGATCTGGATCTGATCATCCACTATAGAGATTAGAAGAGACCACTTACTGCGTTAATTTGTTGTCTTGTGTTATGTGGTGTCATTCCTGTCCTGGGTAACATATATATACGACAACTTACTTCTTACTAGTTATATTATTATTGTATATACCCCTCACTGAACTGGATTCGTATTTCAAACTGGATCTGGGATCATTTTAGAGTAAAATTTATGGCCCACCAAATTTTGAAGTCTACTGTCTCAGCTTAGTCAAGTCCCTGTCACTTCTTCCTTCGTCTTCGTGATGTGTTCCCGCTCCTTATGACTAGCTGTCGTGTTATTTAGTTCGGTATTATTTAATTGATTTACAAACAAACTGATCCACAATACATTACTTTCCAGAATAGACGCACATGATAGGACAAGTATTTGATCTTGTTCCACACGATAGTGGGATATACGAACAGAGCCCAAAGCCTCGATCCGTCGGTAAAATATTATGCATGAGGTTTAGACTTTTACTTAAAATAAATAATTCATGCAAAACAATGCCTATCAAATTCAACTTTTATATTTTATCAAATCAACAAGGATGGATTCATACGTTTTACGTATTTTATCTTGTTTAATTAAACTTTGATCGACATTTATGTAAACTTTTAGAAAATAAAAAATCCTTCTTGTTTCAACTACTAGCTGGTTGGACTTTCAAAGGGAACGTCTTAATGCTTTCGTATAAATAAAGGTAATAATCTTTAATATTAATGTTAACCTTTCTTGCTTATCAAACCTATCAGTTATTAAGCTTTTGGATATCTATGAACACCTTTCTTCCCAATTAGTTCAAATAATTATTTTTGAACATTTAAGTCTCATCAGAATAGTGCTTTATATCTAATCCGCTTCCGCTGGTTTATATGTCCATATTTCGGGTTTGCTTTATATATAGTTTCAGCATGTGTAGAAGGTTGAAAAAAAAAAACTCTAAATATGCTTTTCCTGCCCTCATTTTTGTGTGCAAGTATATAGCTGCCGACCATCATCAGAACTCCCTTCGATATCGGTTAGTTGAAAATCAAACTGCTACAATGATATGCATTATTGTTGAGCAGTTCCATCCCTAGCTGTCCTCTTGATGGGAATAGTAAAAAAATATATAGGTTGATCCGCGTGCGATATATTTATTCTGTCCTATAAATGATCTAACGAGCATGTTGTCGTGTTTGTATCCACACATCTTATGGTATATGTGTGCCTTTGTGTTCATATCCTTTTAATAATTTTTAAATCTTTTTCATAATTAAAAAAATCTCTCAAGGATATTATTTTTAAGTTTTTCTAATGTTATTTGAAAGCAAGTTCATTTTATTTCATAATATTTTTTTCACAATGCCATTTTAAACACAACCGTTTCAATTGGGAGAATATGATTTTTAGAAAATAAAAATATTAGCTATTTTTTCTTGTTGAGCATTATCTTTAGGTTATTTTTTTCATTTGTCTTGGGGTCACAATATCCCAGTTCTTCTGGGACGTGACGTTGAAAGATAATCGGCAAATCTAAAGAGACTAGTTTGAGAAAATGCAATAATTAAGATAGAGAAAGATTTATTACGAAACAGTGAAAAAAATGGGATAGTGTCCACATTAGAGGACCAGTGGGGACATAGCATGCATTGTCAATTGAATTGGATATAAAATATAAATCATTTAATAACCTGTATTCGAGTGGGAAAAATATAATTAAAGAAGTATAGTTTTTAGTTGTAGATCCATTACTAGATTTAAATTTGACAATAAATTGTTTCTTTATTTTACATTATTTTGAAAGAATCATCGAGTGAAAAATTGGCGTCCACAAACCCAAGGACTGATGACTAATTAATGGTGCGTGCCAACAACCTTCTATGAAACTGTTTAATAGCTAAGGCGCCAATGATCTTAGTTAGTAGTTGACCACCTTTATTAAGAGAAAAAAAAAACCTTTGATGATGATATAGACAAACTTTAAATATTAATTGAAAACCACTGCAATGTCGAACTAATTAATGTGACCATGTGAATTTTATATATTTTTGCATCTTGTTCTCCTTTCAGGGTGTTTTACTTTTATGCTCAGTATGGTCACTAGTGGTATGCGATAACTAATGTTCAAATAGTTCAAAAGACAAAAACAAAAAAAGGTTCAAACAGTGTTAAAAAATATACCCAAAGGGGTTCAAATAAGTGTCAGAAAGATACAGTAAAATCTACCAAACAAAAAAATAAGACAGGTAAAAGAATGAAGAAAAGATAGCGAACTGGATACTTTGGATTTTATCCCGCCCGACAAAGCGCGGGCCCTACGTTTCATTTTTCTAGCTGGTCCCCTCGACCTCCATCGAGCCGACGTCGCTTCCCAAATTAATCACAGCAGCACATACAGTACATCCCATTTATCTTTACCTTTCTTTACCAGTACAACAAGAAGAAAGAAAAGAAAGATAGATAGATAAGCAACGACATGGGCCGCGGGCGGGTGGAGCTCCGGAGGATCGAGGACCGCACCAGCCGGCAGGTGCGCTTCTCCAAGCGGCGAAGCGGGCTGTTCAAGAAGGCGTGCGAGCTGGCCGTCCTCTGCGACGCCGAGGTCGCTCTCATCGTCTTCTCCCCCGCCGGCAAGCTCTACGAGTACTCCAGCGTCAACAGGTTTCTCACCCTTTCGTCCCGATCTTGCTCGTTTTTTTTTTCTTCTTTTGCCCCTTCTCTCGTTAACACATTGGACGCCATTATTGCTGCCTGCGGCGCTGATGAGTTCGATCGGCCGTAGGTTATACTGCACGGCTGATTGGTGATTTTTGCTGCATATATGGCATGGGCTAATTACAATTACGATGGGGTTTCTAGTGTCTTCCATTGGAGACGTTTCATTTTGTCACATCTTACTATATATTTCCCCATCATTTGATCCATACTGTTAAGAGATGTCATTGTTCCTTTGAGAATAATAAAAATAGTAAGAAAAAGGGAATATGTGATTGTTCTCAACACTCAAGAGTATAGTTAAGCTAGCTTTGGTCGTTGCTGCACTGATTGTTGTCTTTTGTCAATACATTCAAGTGTGCTATTCTTTTATATCCACGATGACTAGTTTGATGTATATGCAATCTAGTAGTGGCTGAATAAGAAAGGGAGATGAGTTCATGTTATGTGCAAGTGACTACCTTCGCCCCCTACTTCTTGATCGAGCCTCTTTCATTTTTCTTCGGTAAACTTGTTGAGCCTTGGATTCTATTGTAAACCACGTAGGTGGTAAATTAAAAGATCTATAAATACACTTCATCTTAATCGTCATAGGAGTACACTTCGATTTTCTATTTGTATCTTCGTAAATATTTTAAGTCTTCGTCCGTTTGACCAACCGTGCATGAAATCATGGCATAAATGTCTCAGTCAGTACTACCCCCAAAAAAAAGGCCTCAGTCAGCAAATCTGCATGAAAAGTATCAGTCCATCCCGTAGACTAACAAAATTTTGTCAGTTCCCCGTCTTGGTATTTAGTGCACATTAGGTTTAGCAGACAGTGCACGAAATTAACAATGGGATAAGGGTATGTCTAGCAATATCTTGAGATCAACTGTATTTTGATCTCTTGCCTTTGATCTGATTTCTTTGCTATTCTTTCTTCCTGATTTTTTCTGTTAGTTCTCTTATATTTGCGTTTTTCCATACTTTTTTTTTGCATTTTGATCGTGAATAACCTCTCTTTCTCAAACATTGATCATGTCCTCCAAGCTTTCTTTACATCTTTGAAATGTATCCAATATATTCCCCAATGCAGTGTCAATTTCTTTTTCATTTTTGCGCGAATTTCAGATGAAAGAAGACATCGCACATAGAAAAATATATGAAATTTATAATGTTCACTTTTAATTAAATTATGCTCTCGGCACATAATAATAATATTAGGTAAGATAGTTACAATAGGATTACAATATTGTTTGGAGTTTCTCCTAAGCCTTACTCATAGGAAATTTATATAAGTACTTTTAATAGATGATAAGTTCTCAGAATAGCACCCATCCAATTACCATCTTGGTGTAGGGGGTTTAGGATCTCATTTGCGATGAACGATTTTTGTCGCTCCAAGTTAAGGAAAATCATAATGTATTGAGGATAAGAATGAGTTAGGAGTCAAGACACTTTTTAATGGGTTTAAATTTTATTTTCCAGTATGATGATTTTAATCCAATGATAAATAGATGGTGTTATACATATAAAATATTATTCAAATCATGCTTTTAACTTTAGTTGTATCTAATAATTGCCATAATGATATTAATATTTATTAGAAAGCAAACTGACACTAGTAGACATTGATCGAGATCATTTCAAATTATTGTATCTTTATTCGTGTTCCCTTATGCATTATTGTTTTGGTTTATTCTAGATACAAACATTAATTTATTTGGACTGGGAAGAATATATATAATGGTTATTCACATATCATATGGGGAAAATTTTATTTTTTTTCTCCTTTCCAACTTATGGCTTTTAAATATTCAAATCTTTTTATCTTTCTAACCTATACAAAGTTATGCACTCAATGAAAAACTCTTCAACCTCATTGAACTTTCTCTTATGATAAGACTATTGTGAAAAGATGAAATTATCTATATTGCAGCATTACCACCACAAGAAAATATATATAAAGGAACTCTAATTTCGGTAGTTAAAGAGAATTTCCCTTTAATATAAGAATGTAATACAAATTCACGACTGTTTGTTTATTGATCTAGCTACTTAATTGATGCATAAACTGAATGATGTAAATTATTCAATAGTAAATAATTAAGTAACTAAGGTGTTGTTGTATATATAGACATATTGCTCAAGAAGATTCTGCAGACTACTTTTGCTAAAGTTTTATTCTTCAAGTGTTAAAATAAATGCACTACATTCAATATATATTAACTCTCTTAAAAATCCACTATTAAACATGTATCTGAATATGAAGAAAAACGTGTATTAAAATTTACTGACGATATGTGAAGATTATGAAAATTATTATGATTTTGGCCTTAAGAAATGGAAAAGAAATAACAAACCTATTAGATAGGATAAGTCTCAGAAACTTCCTACATTACAAATCAATTATGTATGACAATGGGCACCTTACATCACGTTTCCTGTATCAAATTATAATGATGTTGTTTATATTTCTTTTAATTATTTTCTTATTTACTGATTATTTGGGCTCATTTTTATGTTATCTTATCTAACATTATATCATATATATTAGGCAAGCATTTTCATTTGAAGTGGCATTGTCTAGGTAAGCATTTGTTATTGTACTTGGAAGTTCGCAATATCTAGCTTCGTATCTTAGATCCAAGAACAAATTAAAACACACAATTTTCTTGATCCGCAACAAATGGAAATTTTGCATCAGTTATATTGTATGTATCTTCATGTTGCCAAATGTACATTTTAGCAAAACTACAAGATAAGAATCAGCAACATGATATGATCGGTTCCAAAGAGTTTTTTTTATTGAAGACAACACAAAAATTTATTAATGCATTAAAATACAATAAAATGAGTTTACAACTCATCAATCGACTTTAACCTTGTTGTTCACATTTTTATTTAAGGTAGACCTACCATATTTCCCACTGAATATTTGCATCTCAAATGAGCAATAGCATGTGTAGCCTACGTTCAATGAAAGTAAGCATTGTAATTAATATACACTTCAATTAGTGAGTTTGTACTCAATCAGTGGTTTCAATAAAATATTAATATCTGGAAGGGTCATGACCATAGAATTAAAGTATGTTACTATAGCAATATTTTCAGAAACTAAACATTGTGGTCTGGTTCAATCTGAACCGATGAAAGTGATTAAGCTGAACAATTAAATTAGATAATAATGTAGCAGTTTTATCACCAAATAAAAAGTGGTAAATATATTTGTTAGTTTCTTTGCTTCCATCTTCATACTCCTTGTTATCCCTCTACCCCACCCACCAAGTTCCCTTCATTTTTTTAAAGTCTTTTTGTCTTAATTGAAGGCATAATAAGCAAAGCTATAAAAGGTAACATTGAGAAGGATATATGAGCTTCTCTAGGAGATATGGACTTTCTTTGTGCTTTCAAAAATACAATTAATTTTAGAAATGGGTTTTGATCCTTGGAGGGTGTGACAAGGGCCTTAGTCATGTTTAGACATGGGCCCAAAAACAACCAACTTTTCTCATTTAAGTGAAGAAAGTTGGAGAAGAGGACAAATCCATCTTGTCATCTCTTCTTTTTTCGGTTGCCTCTCCAGTATCTGACTCACCCCAACTAATCTAGTATGCTCTGACTCGAGTGTGAGATGGAGCATCAAAACCTAATACAAAAGATTGTGAGGCATCACAATAAGTAGATTGATCACAACAGGCAAGACTTACTTAGAGAGGGAGGTTTGATCCAACTAACGCGCATTTGATCCTAAGCGAAAAGGTGAAGATAGGATTAGGAACAATCGAAAGGTGGAACTAGCTTTAGTAGGACAATTGATACCACGTCGGGTTTGTGTTTTTGCCTCAAATAAAAGTTTAGATTATGTAGGAGAGATTGGAACCGAGCTTTTTAGAGGAGATGAGTCATACACATCAATTTTAGAAGATAAAAAATGGGTAACTTGATTGAAGTAAGGAAAGGAAGGTGAAATCATCTCAAAGGAGGGAGTGGATGTAGATGAAAAATATAAAGTTCCTAACATGGTTGTAATCCTGCTCTAATACCATTAAAGGTTTACTAAGATTTCATTTCATTGATTTATTACATGTTGTACACATCTATATATAACAACATTGAAGATGAGTTTGTTACAACATATGAATTTTAAATATAAAAAATATACTCTAATTTGGCAATCAATTGTATATCATAATAGTAATCAAATATATCATAACATGCTATGGCTGTTGAGGCTCCAACGGGGATATTTTATGTACACAAAGATTCAAACTCAGTACCTTACTTTGGCCGAAATAGGCTGCTTACCATTTAAACCAACCCCTTTTCTGTTCTTCACTATTCTCCATTCTTCACAGGTAAAATTTTTATTAAATGATTCAATATATATTATAAAACTAATCAATTGTATGCAAATGTGAGTTTCTTAATGTTCTTGATTGACATTCTATGGCTTAACCTTGAACCCCACTAATTTGATAGGTCTATTACTGCCTCTTGGTGATCTCCTTCATTTCTTAAGGTATTAGAGTTCCACTCTTCATCAAAGCTTATAAACCTTGTGTATGCTTAGTTCTTACTTGTGTATACGAGACTATGGATCACGATGTCACTCATTTGGTTTACATGCTTCACTACAATGATTGATCCTTCCACCACGGTGACCTATTAGAGGTCTTATATGACTAGTGATATGTTTTGGGGCCCCTCTCCATCGACCCTTGAAACCTTTTAGTTGTGATCTTTTGGGTTATGTAGTTACATCATAATTGTTATATTTTGTCGGAGAGTAATGTTATATTGACTATATTGTACATTACATTTTTTTTACAAAATAAGAAATTTGATACATCTTTTGTTGAGTGACACATATCTTAATTATGTTTTTTGACACACTTGAGTTTTGATACAATTAAATGTTTAAGTTAAATTCATCCAAAAAAATTATGATATAAAGTGCACACGGGTAATCAATCACTAGGTAATTAGCATTTAATAGTGTAGTAAGTTAAATATCTTAAATTTTCTTAAGTCAATGCTTTCTTTGGATGAACTTTTATGGATTTATTTAACTTCTTGACATCCAAAATGAGTATGGGAAAGTTATCAAAGTTGGGGCACTTTATTGATCAAATTTCTAAGATCCCAAGTGCCTCCGAGTTTAGGAATGCTTATTAATAAGTGTCTTCATCTAAAGCGGTCGTGTCATGGTGTAACAATCATGTGTCTAGTCATTCAAGTTCTTCAAGTAAATAGGCAACAGAAGTTGAAAACGGTGTGGCCTACCAAATGGTTGCACTTGGAGGGCATTTTGACCAAAAGATGTGTAGTTTGCTAAACACATGCTTGATGCAAGGAGTGGATTGAGGTTGCTCGGAAGTTCACTTGCATTCAAAGATTAGAGATTACAAGTGATGATAGAAGTGACAATGGAAATGTGAGAGGAACTGAAGGACCTAGTGTTATTCTAGTACGTATAATCCCTAGATATTAACAATAATATTATCCTAAAATTATGCATGCATTGCTTTGATACATTTGTTATAAGCAACGAATGAAAATTATGTGTGCTTCACATAAAAAATCTGTTACGGTGCAATGTGGATCAACTTGTGGTAGTCGTGCATTTACCATTTCATTGTGATTCAACCCATGGATACCCCCTCATGTACTATAAAAATAGTTAGCAGCCACAAACCTACCAAGCTTTTCCATGATACATCTAACCCATGTGCTTAGATTTGGAAAAATTTATTAGCATGCCACCATCTGTTGGTGCATAAATGAAAGAAACAAGTTTAAAAGAGCTTCTCATGGGTATGGATGTAGAGAATGTTGTCACACCTAAATATCAAATCTTCTTGATTCTCAGTTTCCTTAATGCGATTTAGGTGAGATAAGTCTCATCATGCATGCAAAGTATGAAAAGGTTCATATATGATAAGTATTATGTTAGAAAGAATATAAAATCAAACTTAAATGCGGCTCCCAAAGCTGAATATTATGCTTGTTATACCCAAACATGAATACTTCCAAATTAAACTTTTGCTTATCTTCAAGCAAATGTTAAAATATTAAGAAAAGAAGCATAATTTCAAATTAACCACACATGAATTTTGGAACACACTAAAGTTGTCACTATCTTCATTCTTATCCATCTAAGTCTCTTTTTAAGGGTCACTAAAGCTCATGCTTGGTGCAATTCAAGGTCACAACATTATTGTCCATATATCACAATCTCCCATTAGAGTTAGGAATCCCCCCCATCCAAATACTTTAAAAATTGATCTATTCAAATATTATAGTTTCATACATTTTTCTTTATTTCTTGTCCACATCTTTGTTTAAAACATTTTTGTACTTTTGAGTTGACAATATTCCTTGTTTTTTTTTCATTTTGACCACATTTAACATTCTATTCTAATATCCAGTAGTGTGAAATCATTAAGAGAGTTCTCTTAGCATTTCTTGAGTCTTTCTTCCTAAATTACTCAAGTAGTATTCTAAAAGTGTTAAAAACATACAACATACTCGTGATTTTTCAAGTGAGAGAACAAAGGACTAGTTTATTGCTGAAAAGAGGCAAGTGCTAAAATAGACACAAATATGAGATATTCACATTGTTGTTTCTCCAATATCTTCTTAAAAGAAGTTTGTATAGCCAATGAACTTTAAATTTAATAATAAGAGGTGCACAACCTTTAAATCACCTCTCTAAAGCTACCACCTTCATGACTATAAAGGTTTAAGTTAGATCAAGAGAACTAAGGGACCTATGTAGGCAAGAACCTACAAAATCTAGGAATTTTGAGTTAGGTGAACTATAATTGTTTGATATAAAGTCTATATGTTGGAAATCATCAATGAAATCCTTGGCAATCTCCATATCAATCTCTTTACCTTGATATCAACACTAGTGGCATCTTGTGCTCCTTTTGGTATTTATTTGATTGTTTACTCAAATTGTTTTTTTTTTGAAAGATGAAATGATGACTACAACTTATAGTGGCCATCCGTTTGTATTAAATAAGGAAAATATACAAGTTGGTGTGGGTAGCCACACAGAAAGCCAAAAGTATGGAAACAAAAGTAAGAAAATCAACCAAAACCCCACTCGCTAATGAGGTATGATACATGGTGTGTAATGTTCTCTACATAACATCTCTCTCCACAAAAAAATTGTGCGGTTACGCTGTAACCAAATAGACCACATGATGGCTAGCCCTGTTACCCAAGTTCTTTGCCACTCCGGACTAGCATGCACACCACAAGTTCTTAGCGAGTCCTGAAATGTCCCTGCTCCTGAGGTATCAATACTCGAGTTCGATATCCTCCACCTCTGCGCCGCATAGTGCACAAGACGGGTCTGCCTGTGGAGTCCATCTAGCTCTGTATGACCTGCTGAGGATTCTACCGCGTCTCAAGAGCCAAGCGAAGATCCTGACTTTGAGCGGTATGCGTGAGCGCCAGATGCGTATGTTGTTTGTCCTAGTATCCTCTGAAACATCTCCCCTCGGCAGCAACTGTCTGTATATGACTCTAGCCGAAAAGCTCCCTGAAGACCAGACCCAATCATCTGCCCTCGACACATCTAGGTGATATCTTGATATTCGATCTAGCAGCCCATGGAGGTCCTCTCGCCGTCGGTCTGACAAAACCGACCTGAAAGTAGGAGTCCATGTGCCACCCCGAGCGAGCCATTAGGAGACCAGTAATATGCCACCATCCCTATTGGGTGTGTCGCTAAATCTCGGAGTCTGGGATAGGCCCTGGGTGTCCCCTGGTGACCACTCGTGATCCTAGAATGAGAATCCTAACCCTGAGCCCAGGGAGACACAAAAAAACTGTCGCATCTGAGGGAGGATGGCGGCTACCCCCTGCCAAAAAGCCGATGCCCCTCGCTGGGGACGAGGTCTGGAATCCCACGAAAGATCTCTCCCATAGCAAACATAGAAAACCTGACTCCAAAGATTTGTCTCGGGCCCCATGATCCGACCAACCCATCGTGCAAGGAGAGCATGATTGGTCCAACGAAGCTGCTTGATTATGAGCCCTCCTTGTGAAACTGGGCGACAAAGTTCCTTCCAGGCAATCATATGAATCCTGGACCTATCCAAACCACAGCTGCGCCAGAAAATTCTGCTACTCAAAGTATCCATACGACGCTCCACCTTGGCTGGCATACGTAGGACAGACATGTAAAATATAGGAAGTGATGAAAGCACCGCTCTGAGCAAGGCCAGTCACCCACCATGAGATAGGAGTCTCGAGCTCCAACCCTGTAACCTCTGCTCCATGCGCTCAATGATCGGTGTCCAACCCCTGGAACTAATATACCTGTCTGATAACGGCAGTCCCAAGTATGATATCGGTAAAGAGCCAATAGGTGTCCGAAGCTCGTCACCGCAGCGAGCGGCCTCCTCCACTATCATGCCAAAAGGGATGAAAGACGATTTGACATGATTTATCTGTAAGCCTGAGGCATTTCCAAGCATCTCAACTAGGATCACTGTCTGGCGAGCCTCCCTGTCTGATTCCTCAATGAAAAATAATGTGTCGTCCGCATACTGAAGTAGAGGAACACATCTATCTTTATCACCGTCTAGAGGGAAGCCCCTGATGATGCCGACTCTACATGCGGAAAAAGTGCAACGGGCTAGGTCATCAACTGCAAGTACAAAGAGCATCGGTGCCAGCGGACATCCTTGCCTAACCCCCCGCTGGGGCTGGACCCACCCACCTATTGGTCGTCCATTGACTAGAACCGCGAAGGAGGCTGTGGTAATGCAACGCTTCATCCAGGATATCCAGGTCGGGGGAAGCCTCGAAGCTGCAACGAGTGCCAGAGGAAGGGCCATGAGATGGAATCATAGGCCTTAAAGAAATCAACCTTCCAAATTGTGATGTTGAAGATTTTTTGTAAAGTTTGAACTTACTGTTCTAGGAATTGCATGAATAGTGGCAAAGTTAATATCATGTTTTCTTTAAATTTTGATCAATGTAGGGTTCTCGAGGTTTTGGATTGAGGCATGTTTATGGTTTTCTTTTGTCAATTGATTTTTTCTCACATTCAAGAATACTCTATCTCTACCAAAGGGGTGTAGCTATCCTAGTATGATGATATATAAAGTGGCACGACTTCACAAGTCACCTCATTGAAATACTTTTGATTAATAGTGAGGTGGATTGTCGTCAAATTTGGATCTTTTTCTTATTATCGATTCAATTGTGTAAGGCTTCGGGTGTGTCCAAATCAAACTTCTTACCTTTCGAGACGAGGTTCTTTTTGACTTCCTTGATTGATGATTGCATTCATGATCTAGATTTTCAGCTGGATTTTAGCATGGAAGAGTGCTTCTTTAGCATGGAATGTTCCCACTCTTGTCGTGCATTCTAGTTAGACATAAGATGATAAGATAATGTCAAACCATTAGGAACAAAGTTGGCTCAAGTATATCACCGCCTTTGACATCTTTAAGTGGCTTTCGGTTGAATTGTCACGATAATTGATTATGGCTTAGCTCCTTTTGAGACACTTGCAATGCTTTGTTGCCTTATCCAAATTCATGAAGTGGCCTTTGACTTGTCCATAATTGTTGCAATGTTCCTACAAATATTCTTGCTTTTGAATTTTTCCCATGAAATTGTAGGAAGCCTTCTCATTGTTGGACTAATTGGATGGTCTATTATGGTTTAGGTATAACAAGGTAAACAATGTCTGGCAAATTCGCACATACGACAAACCTATGACTGGATGTTTATATAACTGTTCAAACTCAAATGAGTTACAATATAAGTTACAACAAAATTAGATCTTTAGCTGACGATAACTATGTGAGATTGTTATACACAAGTGAGGCTGAAGGAGTTGGTTTAGATGCATCAAGAAGGAGATATATTTTAATGATAGAGATCTGCCAACACACTTCCTCAAGCGAGACTCTCCTGAGAATAGAGCTGAAGCTTGCCACAAACAAAACTAACTGAACCCAGAGATAGGATTCGTGAGAACATCAGCCAAATGACCTTTTGATGAAATAAAACAAACTTGAAGATGCTGACCACTAACCCGTCTCTAACAAGTCGATGTCATCCTCGACATGTTTCATTCGAATATGAATAAAACAGATTTGAGGTGAGATATGTAATGCCAAAGTTATCATACCAAAGAATAAGTATTGTAGCAACAGCGAATGAAGTTCCCATAATTGTGAGCGCAACCAAACAATTTCGACAGTTATATCAGCAACAACACTGACTCGGTGGAGGACTGAGAGACTGTTTATTGCGAGCATGGTTACTAGGAGTTCAGATTGGAACTCAGATACACAAGAAAACCAGCTAAAATACTTGCAATCACAAAGCGAAACTGCCCATTCAACATCAAAGAAATGCGTGCAAGAAGGTGGAATCAACAAGTGTAATGGAGAGACCAAGATGACAGGTGCTACAGAGATAATGCAAAATATGTTTAACTGATTGTCATTGAACAGCAAAGGGATTGTGCATAAATTATCTGACAACAAGCAACATCATGATGCATAAATGTAAGATAATTCAAAAGGACCCACAAGACTGTGGAAGTTAACAAGCAAATAGTGGGTCTAGTTTGAGGCCTATTAGAGAGCAATAATCAACATTTTGTCTTTGAAGAAGAGCCATTGGGGCTGATGGAACATGATTTAATGGAAGAGAAATGGGGTTTAATGAAGGAGACACATACTCGACAAAAGTAGAAGTTGAAGGAAGAGAGTTTGCAGACAAATAGATAAGAATGGAGCAGGGACGGAGCTAGACAAGAATATTGGGGGGGGGGGGGGGGGGAAAATATTTT
>LTAE01001232.1:0-27539 GCA_001647135.1 Pontederia paniculata | reverse complement strand
TATATATATATATATATATATATATATATATATAGCATGAACATATATGGCTCCATCCCTTGAATGGAGAACCAAGAAGAATGATGAGGAGCACCTAATAAAGAGGACTCCGAAGAGGGTGATATAGAACGAGCAAAAGGAAAGAATCTTTAACCAAGTTTGGTTGGCACACCTGGTAGCAGGGATGTGTCCCGGGTTGAGGGACCGGGAGCTAGTAGCCCCGAGTTCGAGCCCCGGAGTCGCCACTTGGCCAGAGGGATACCATTTCTGTTCTTCACCTCGATTCAAGATTAGTAAGGTGCTAGTAGCCCTGGACACCGGGAGCCCCGAGTGGGTACCCAAAAAAAAAAGGAAAGAATCTTTCACCAAAACGGTATACATGAGTCGCAAATAGTCGGTCTATTGTATGGTCATAATAACGATAGTCCAAAATTATTAGATGGGTAACCCAAAAACACACATCAGGTAAAAGGAAGAAAATTTATATTTGTTGTAAGAACGAAGAAACATATAAGCAACGCAACAAATCCAAAAACTTATATAATTTTTTTTTCAAAGTGTGAAGGATGATTACCAAGAGTAACCATCCGTGTTTCCATTTCCAGGAACACATGGGCTAACTGGGTTTGGCACGCATTGATCCATCGGGGGCTGGCAGGTTCTAGGACTCTCTTCGATCCCTTGGGACTCATGATGGATCTGATTGGCAGTGGTTGTGGACAGTGTCCCTAGCTACCACATGGGCAATTTGGTTGCAATGCAATCTCTCGATTTTTGGGGGGAGCGATGTTATATCGAGAATATTGTTCACCACGTGTTGTTTTTGTTACGTGAGTGGGGTTTTGGATAGTTTTTTGGTTGTTTTGGGGAACTTGCGTATCGCGTAGTTCTACCATACGAATTTGCAAATTTTCTTATTTTAATATAAATACAAAATGGATGACGACTACACTTTGTAGTCATCCTTTCTCCTTTAAAAAAAAGAGTAACCATCCACTTTATTGAGACGATGAACGCTACAAATTCATATTACAAGCAATAAACTTAACAACTCCTCCATTCTCCCACCAATCTCTCGACTATAGCTACAATATTCTCCACATATACACACTCCTCGAAATATGCATCCATTTCGCTGAAGCCATATAGACCACAAGGCAAATGGTGCCACCCATCTCCTTCTTGGAACATAAACCTGCACACGGGGATCCTCACTTCTACCACGGCTAAATTAGTTCCAAAAGCTCTCTGCCAATTGAAAATGCCTTTGTTTATATCTTGCTCTGTTCCATATATCTCTAATCACTGAGCAATCAAAAAATAGGTGATCAATGTTTTCTTCAGCAGCATAAAAAAAAGAACATGATGTGTTAACCTATTGCACCCATCTTTGTACATAGCTTCTTGTAGGTAGGTGCCTTCTTCTAAACAACCAAACAAATATCTTGACTCTGTGGGATTCGAAGCTTCAGAATCATGCAGCAGTCCGCTCTTAAATCTCCATCCTCCAACCTGTTATTCCTATCCAGAATTTTAAACATCTCATTGACTGAAAACAGTCCTAAAGACCATAGTCAAGCATCATTACGTGAAGGTTTAGTGAGCTCATTTTCAAGTTGTCCCATCAACAAGATGAAGTCCTCTAAGTGTCAATAAGAGAGGTTTGAGGTGAACTCAGGAGTCCATACTCCATTGGATAGTAGATTTTCGGACCAAAAGTTAGCAAACATCAAAAATTTCTCAGGAACTATCACATATAGCCTTGGAAATTGCAAACCAAAAGGCTCCTCTGAAGCTCAAGGATTCTCCCAAAATTTGACGCCATTACCAAACCCCAACGACGCCATCAAGAATGGACGAATTTTTGGCATTAGTGACATCACCCCTACCAAAAAGATGAAAATCCTCTCCCATGATAATGAATGTCCATAGCAAGCTATTATCACAGATCACTAGATGTCCTCACCAGGACTCATTATCTTGGGCACTCATTTTGTGAGAAGGGCTTCATTAATTTCCTTGAGCGGCCGGATGCCCAAGCCACCTTCCGACGTTGTCCTACAAACTTTATCCCATGAGACTAGATTTAATCCTCTCCTAGTTGTGCACGGATGCCTCTATAAAAATCACCGATGAATAGTATCAATGCATTTTATCACACCTTCGGGCATCCTGAATGTCGACATGTAGTATACTGGAATCGATGACAAAACCGACTTGATCAAAAGTGAAAGGAATGGCAATAGAAGTCTTGAGCTTCACCCTTGTAATCGTCATTCCACATGTTCCCCTGNTCGACATGTAGTATACTGGAATCGATGACAAAACCGACTTGATCAAAAGTGAAAGGAATGGCAATAGAAGTCTTGAGCTTCACCCTTGTAATCGTCATTCCACATGTTCCCCTGCAGGAATGGCAATAGAAGCCTGCCGATAGAAGTCTTGAGCTTCACCCTTGTAATCGTCATTCCACATGTTCCCCTGTAGGGTTCCAGTCTCGAGTGAGGATCCTTCCATCATTCAAAGGAAGACCCAAATATGTGAGCGGCAAATTGCATCTAGCTACTCGGAGTTCTAATGATCATATATGTGCCTCTGTTCCATCCATGCCAAAAGGAACAAATGAAAATTTTGAAAAGTTGATGCATAACCTAAAGAAGTCACCACATATATAGAGGATAATGGAGATCCTCCGCGCCTCATCAATTGATCCTTCTATGAAAAAATAGTATCATCAGCATATTGTAATAATGGAATGATAATACTTTGGCTTGCTGTCGAGGAAAAGCCAGACATTAGGCCCGCATCACATGCTGAGTATGTGCATCTTGCGAGCGCAGCCGCTGCAAGAACAAAAAGAACTAGTGCCTAGGGGCTGCCCTGACGAACTCCATGTTGTGGTTGGACCCATCCGCCAATCGGTCCACCATTAACTAGAACTGAGAAGGAAACAATGCATACACATCGTTTCATCCAAAAAAATTCATAAGGGAGAGAAACCTCTTAGTTGAGGAAGCTCCAAAAGAAAGTCTAGTGCAAAGAATCATAAGCTTTGGAAAAGTCCACTTTTCAAGGAAAACCACGCCTATCGAAGTGCTTCCAGAAAGTTGTAAAGGAACAAATGCCATTGTAAATTCGTCGGTGATGAATCAGTTAAAGATCAAAGCAAATTGAACTAGTTGAATAAAAAAGTTGAGATCCACTCATAGTCTATTAGCGAACACTCTCACCACTAATAAATAAATGGCATTAGATAAAGCAATGGGTATGAAATCCTCCACTCGTTTAGATGGAGTCTTCTTGGGGATAAGAAAAATAAAAAAAATGTTTAGTCTCTCAAACCCTCTATTTGAAGAGGTGAACTCCTGTATGGTAGCTATAACATCCTTATCCACCACTTGCCAAAACTCTTGAAAGAGAAATATAGGAAAACCGTTTGCCCCAGGAGCCCCTTTGCGCTTGAGATTCTTAAGAGCGCAGAGCACCTTAGCCTCAGAGAATGGCCTTACCATGTCATTTGTAGTTTGAGTCAGTAACCAAGGGAGTCCCTCCCGCTCCTTCTCCACACTCCAAGTTGTCAATGTCTCGTAAATGTTTGGATATAGTCTGCTACAACCGCTCCAACTTGATCTCGACCAGTGTGCTCTTGTCTATTGACATGCAATTGGTCAATGTAATTCAATCTTTGATGTCCACTTGTGTAAGTGAAAGAATCTTGTATTTGCATCACCCTCTCTAAGCCAAACGTGTCGTGAACTTTGGTGCCAATGTATCTCCACTTTGTGATCTTCCACAGATACAACCTCTTGTAATTTCCTCCTGATTTGTAGCTCCGAAGCTGAAAGCACTTGACTATCCTCTAAAGTGTCCAGCAAGGATATGTTGGTTATATCATTACGTCTTCTTTTATCCCTCTCTTCCTTTATTTTCATTTTGAAATCTCACAGCCAGGATCTGAGATTGTTGAGCCTGTCATGCAGTATCCTCATGGCTGAACTGGAGACTGACATTTTGTTCCATTGCTTCGTTACTTTTTTTCTAAAACCATCTTCAAGCATCCAAACATGTTCCATAGCTACCCTCATTATTAGGAGTATGATCAGAGAATAGCCTCTCCGAAGCCTTCACACTTGCTAGCGGGAATGCCTCAAGAAGTTCCATGGATCCAAAGAATCTATCTAAACATGTTCCATAGCTGCCGTACCCGTCACTGGGACCCTCCTCTAGTGCTCTGCCACCAACTGATGGATGCCCTCCTCTAGTAACCAGGATCGCTCAAATCGGAACAAAGAATCCTGAGATCTCATTCTATTAGCTCGCCAAGTGTTCTCCTTAGCCTCCCTCTCCCTCTTTTAATCGGACTCCAGATTATTTGCTCTATCCTCCTTACTGGAGCATCTAATGACCTTCTCTGAACATGACCAAACCATCTCCAACGATTTTGTACCATATTCTCGCTAATAGTGGCCACTCCAACTCGTTCACGTATATAGTCATTCCTAATCTTATCCTTTTTAGTATGACCACATATCAATCTCAACTTTCTTATTTCAGCTACCCCCACTTTATGTTCATGTTGTTCCTTCATAGCCCAACATTCACTGCCATATAAACACTGTTGTCTTATAGCAGTGCGGAAGAATTTCTTATCACAAAGGACTCTAGTGACTTTCCTCCACTTATACCAGCAAGCTTGAATTCTATGATTAACATCATAATCAATCTCACCATCTTGTCTTATAATTGATCTCAAGTATTTACTTTGTCACTTGAGAAATTGTATCATCTCCTAACCTATTCCAAGTCGCCTCTAAGTTGCCTATTTGTGAAATTGCAATGCATTTACTCTGTCTTATTCCTACTACTCCAACGTATTTCTCTATGTTTCCAATTTTGCATTGATCTCTTCTCTTGAATCCGCTAGAAGTACTACATCATCAGTAAAGAGTATGCACTTAGGTACCTCCTCTGTGATACTCTCGGTTATAGCAGCGACAATCAAGGGCGGAGGCATATGCCTGCCCGTGCAGGCACTGAAATAACATGTTAATATATAGTAGCAGATAAAAATATGTTCCGTCAGCGCAGATGGTTAGACTTCTTTAGTATTAGGTGATGTCGCCCATCCGAATCTCGTTGCTGCCATTTTATTTTTGCCTTTTACTCCAACTCGGTAAACACTTGGAAGGAGCCAATTTAAAGTCCAATTAAAACTATAAACCTAAATATCTTCTTAATCATAGATAATTTTAATATCTCAGCCACTAAAGCCACTTCTAATTCTGATATATTATATTTTTTTAACATTTCTCTATTATTTACTTCTACATAATTTTCTTTTAGTTTTTTTCTCGCTGATTCTCTCAGGTATTAAATATTTTTGTATGTTACATTACTTTACTAATAATTTTAACTTATTTTATATATTTTTCATCATGTTCTTTTCTTTTGCAGTACAAATATAATTGATATTAAAATTTCTCCATCATAATTCATTGATATCCTTCTCACGAGGTATTAAATTTCATTCTTTCATATATTTTAATATAGTTATAATATTATATATATATATATATTTTTGCATGCAATTGTTTTATTTAATTTGTGAAGAATTATTCATGTTTGCTATCATGTATTATTGCATTGCCCATTTTGTGTTGTTAATATTTAATATGGAGTCATAGCGATTCAAAATTATTAATTATTATCATATTTCAAAAAATGAATCTCGTCGAAAGTAATTACATAAATAAAGATTTTTATTTGAATATTTAATTTTATTTTTTATATTTAAATTGTGAACCCACTGAAAAAATTCCTAGCTCCGCCCTTGTCGACAACTAAGTTAAACAAATATGAGCTTAAAGATTATCCTTGATGTAGGTCAATTTTTATAGGAAATGCTTTTGTCTCACCTCCTGGTATCCTAACCTTAGTCAGTGCCTCATCGTACATATCTTGTATAATCTTAATATAGCCAACACTCACTCTTTTCTTTTGCAAGGCTTTCTAAATACATCTCTTGGTACTCTCTTTTTCTACTTCGATACTTCTCCATCATCTCCCTTAGTAAATAAATCACCTATCTAGTGGATCTTTCTGGAATGAATCCAAACTGTCTTTCAGAAATACTAGTCTCCACTCTTATCCTATGTTCAATCACTTTTTTCCCATAGTTTCATTGTATGACTCATAAGCTTAATTCCTCTATAATTTGCACAATTTTGAATACCCCTTTTATTTTTGTAAATAGAAATTAACATACTTGTTCTCCAATCATCAAGCAACAAATGTTTGAAATAGCGAAGAATTACATGAGTTGGTAAATGATTAATAAGAAAAGCACAACTATTTGCATGTGAGTTTGAGGGTATATGGTAATGGTGAATCCCTCATGCCGCGATGCGAAAGCAAGGTGTGAAACTCACCGTCATTATAATAACGTAAATCATAAATGAAAGTATTAAATTGCATCAACAAAATATTGAAAAATAAAATAAATACCTTATGAACCTCATATTTATTTGAAAGTGGATACAAGCAAACATATTTTGAAAAGTCATCAAGAAATAACACAAAGTATCAAAGCCGATTACTTGAAGGCATGGGCGAAAGACCCCAAACACATTAGCAAAGACTAATTCTTAAGGGTATATGAATATATGAGTCCCCCACCCATTCAAGACATCGTCCGCTTTGGGCCCATGATTTACACGGATTTAGAGCACGTCTTAAAGTGTGAAGGGGTGGGTTGCTTATAAGCCAATGACCACTCTCATATTTTGTCCATGTGAGACTAAACCTATACCTTCGGGTCTTTGTACCCTTGGGTCCTTACAATCGTTCCCTCTTAGGGACTCAACATCATCATTTGAATATCAATGGTCCCACATGGCTCAAGTCTGCAACTAAGTTGGTTGTTTGTAACTTCACAATCAAGATATGGCCCATGAGGATTTAAAACGTATCTTAAAGGGTGAAGAGATTGGTTACTTACAATCTCATGACCATTCTCGTGTTTGCTATCGAGGACTAAACCTTTATCCATGAGTCCTTACAAGAAGATGCAGCCAGGTTGATTTGTTGGAGAAACACGTACACATCTCACCAAGTTATTGATTTCGATAAACATGGAAGAGACTAGGGATGAAAGACATGATGAATTATTTTGAGGACAGATGACAGCCGTTGATGCTAATGGATATCAATCTTGGAGGCAGCAAATAGTGACACCACAAGATGAAGAGATAGAATCAATGGTGGAAGAGGCCACGAGGATAAGTCGGATCGCGTATTGCTCTGACACCATGTAACGAGATCAACAATGTTTTGCAGATTCACGCAAAGCAAACTTGTGAGTGGACGTGATTATATAACTACTCAAAGATAAGTGAGTTACAATATAAGATAAAAGAGAATTATATCTTTATCTGATGATAACTCTCCACATGTGAGGCTGAAGAAACTGGTTTAGATATATCTAGAAGGAGCTTAGTTCTCAAACTCCCGAGTTAGACTCGTAAACTCTTACGAGTTCACGATCCCTAAACAAATTAACTTGGAGTAAACTTTCGAGTGAATTGGATAAACTCTATAAACACGGACAAAGTCTCGAATGAGCTCGATAGACTTGTTGGACTCATGAGCACATTAGAACTCTATGATATTAATATTTATCAGTTATTTTGAAAGTATTGTTTTAAAAATGATAAGGTGAAATTGTTTTGGAGAACCATTATTCATTTGTAACACTCACAAAATGATTACAATCAACCATTAATGATTTTTTATGTGTTCGATTATTCCTTTCACTTTATTGTACAGTAAGACAAGTGTTCAATAGTGATTAACAAATTCGTGTGATTGTTACTCGTTTTTCATAGAATGATATCTCTTTAATAGTCAAACTTCTATATTCTTTTATCATTATTAGTGCGAAATTCTAATAGGTACTTCATTGCCTTTCTTAATTTCATTCAAAATGATATCTTTTCGTTATACGTGAACAACAATAAGTTGAATATTATTATATTTTGAATCGTGTATATATATATATATTTGATTACAGATTATATAATTAAACTATCATATTATTTTTATCACTAAATGATAAATTAATATATATATTAAATATTTAAAATTTAAAATAACTTGTACATAAAATTGATTAGTTTATATTTTGAGTTTACGAGTCAAGTTTGTTGAGTGTAAAATGAGTATACACAAACTCTCGAGATTAAAAACCTTGAAAACGAAATATTTTTAGCAATAAAGGTTCACCAACTTGAGGTCTAGCTTTATTGGAATCTCTTGGTAATTATGAGAACTGTGCTCATTAAGGGTGCCCTTATGTTACATCATTAATCTTGAGGATTGAGTACATTAACACTAGGAGATGTATGTCATATGTACTTATGCTTAGGACTATTTGTGCAACATGTTGATAATCTTTAGAGTTGATGCATCCAATTGCATCTTCAAATCCATCATGTAAGACAAGCCCTTGAGAAACCAATATAATACAAGTCCATAAATTCAAATCAAGGTGAACATGTGAACAATAAATTTCTTTATGCATTCATTGGTCAAAGGTGTAACATCTTGCCCCATCAGATTTGTCTGCTTTTGGTCTTGGCCTGCATTAAGAGGTCAAAGGCATGTTAAAATATCTTGTCCCTGTAAAATTTGCCTGTGTCACAGAAGGTCTCGATTTTGGCTTCTATAAAGGTGTGATATCAACTTCCATGATGTAAGATATAAACTAAGAAATAAAAAAAGGAGGCAAACAAAAAATATATTTTTCTCTCTACATTACCTATCCACGATAGTACATTAGATTATGTAAATGGCATGGATATCGAGAAGACACATTGTAGAGGTTGCCAACTACTAGACATTATCATCCATAACCCACCTTCATATCTTTTCCAACAGAAGTTCAACTAGAGTCAATCAGATACATTCAAAGTCAATTTAATTAAAAACTCATTGACTTAAGACCATAAAATTTTTCTTGTCAGTAGTTCTAATGGCACAGTTGAAATATGTCATATAATTGTAAGACTCTAAGGACCCAAAAATCTTGATATTCCAAAATGCTTGCAATCTAAGAGTATGATTTCCATATAGGTCAACGAGCTTTTCATAACAGAATCCTGATCCCAAGGTGCTTTAGATCTCATTGAACTGAGAGAACATTATCATTTTCTAAATCAATCTAGCCAAAATTCCATACCATGACCGATTGGCTAATGATAAAAGCAAATAGATTGTTGCTCATTGAATTCCTGGCCGGAGTTAGTATCACAATCATAAAATATATCACAAACGAAGCTCCTGGTAAAAGGTTGTTGCTCTTATGAGGTTCAGCCTATAGTTATCTTTCCCTCCTACTAGCAACAAATGAAATGAGCAAACGAACTCAACTTCAATATAAGCTGATGTACAGGTAAAAATCTCACAAAATTCATCACCCATCGTGTATCACTAAAATATAGATATTATTGCCTCCTTTTCAGATTGCAATTAACAAAAAGTTTAATAAGCTATCCCACATTGCAATAAACATAGATTTTAAAAATAAAGACATCTCAACAATTGACACAAGAACAAAAGCCAAATTCTTTGTTACTGAGAAATAATGCCATTATCCTATTTTTATATTTCAATTCACAGAAAGTTAACCAATCCAGCTCTTTAGATAAACGCAAATATTTAAACTTTCTATGTCGACATTGCACATCACAACAATTCCATAATTAGATTTTAAAAAGGCTCATGAAGAAAAACAGTGATACATTAAAATGATATAGAAAACTAGAAATAAGAGCAACCCTTGGCTACATAGCCCTTGTTCTTCATCTCCTTCCTGGTTTTATTAGAGTTCCTTGGAGCAAAAAATGGTGGAGATCAGAGAACCTTCAGTTACTTCTTTCCTTTAAATAGATTTCTCCTCTTGATTACAATTTTCCTGTGAGTTTGCCACTTTTCCACCTACTCAAAGAATATTTCATCATAAAATAAAAAATTAAAAGTAAAAAGGTACTGGAGTAGTCATCTTTTTGGGAATAAGAAGAATATATTTTTTTAGAGCTCACAAAAGATCCAGTACAAGAAGAAAACAGCAAGCACTTATTCTAAAAAGCTTAGAAGACAAAAAAACAGCAAGTGGGCATTTAAAGGACATAAGACTAATATGATTAACCTTAATGCTGATCGACTAAATTAACTGCAGAAATTAGGAATGCTATATGAAATATGCATAAAACATACAGAAATGACATGAACTCTTAGTACAGGAATGAAAAAAAAATGCAATATATGTCTATATAAGAAATCATTTGTATGATATCCAATGATCAGCAGTGAATTGCTACAAGAAGTAATATGAATTAGCAACGATACAAAATTAATAACCAACTCCAACTAGAACTAGGAGCGTTGGTGCTGGAGATCAGATCAGATGTAGCTGAAGAGGAGGAAGGTTCTCTTAGGACTCCTGTTGGAAGTGGATTTGGTTGTCTGAATAGGTGAAAGTCATAACAATAGCATAACCAAAATTCACCTATACATATACTAGAACAATAAAATATTTCTTTACATCTTATATTCATGTCTTTCTTTGTTTACTTCATTTTTTTTCTTTATCGTATGATTACATGGAAGTCCATCTTTTGATTTCATAGAATTTACTCATCACATGACATTTCATTTTCTTTTACTTAAAGAATCAAGGTCACAATCACCATTTCCAAGTTGGCCAAAAGCCAAAGGGTAAAAAATTTTACCCTAGATCCTTTTGGGCAACTTCAGGGAAATACAAACACTATAAATAGTGAGATTCCTATCTTCAGTGATGCGCCAAGACTTGTTCTTTATGGGTAGCTTAGCTTTCATTACGACGACACTACATTAATCATAGCATTGCAAACTTTATTGTTTAACCTAATTATGATTGAGCATGCATTTTGATCTATAGGTGAAAGGCATAGCATCACATCAAAGTTTCACATTAAATTAGAAAACATTCATGTGCATATGGCATAATATATAACATTAACATTATTGAGACATCAGGATAAGCGATTAAAAACCTCTAAACAGTTCATAGCTATTCCTTAATAATAATCTCAATGTAAATTTTGATTAACTTGGACAATACCATACAAAGTATCAATGTCCAACCCTTGACATATCTGATATTCTATCAATTTAACATTCGTAAGTAAACCATAAAAATCCTTTTTGAATAATTCCATTTTTTTCCTAAAAGTAGAGCCTCGCAGGCCTTACATATAAAATTATCAAATTTTATCTTCTTGTCATTTATTCTTAGAAAACCTATAATAACCTCAATTTGTTTCATGTGTTATATTTTTACATATGAGCTTTAAATCCTTTATAACTTTCCCTAATCTCATCACCTTCAGTTGCTTCCAAGTTATATAATTTCTAACTATTCCATAAATTTCACATTATAAATTGTCCTGTATGATTTTGGGTTTTGGACATGCTACTACTCGGAACAACATGATAGAGAGTTAGTATTTCGATCATAATATACCCTATGGATCTTGGATTGGGATGAATCCAGTTTCTATACAAATTAGACTTCAGGATTTATCTGTCTCATAATTTTTGAGTGAGTAAAACACATTCAAAAGTCGATTGGTACATTAGCCACGAACCTAGACAGACCTATAGCATTTGCCTTTATATGCTCCATACTAATGCTATCCCGTAATCACTTTATTGAAAATGAAATAAAAACTTAATCCACACATGAAATAAATTCATCATGGAAGAGAGAAGAGGGTCGAATCCCCTTTATATACCTTTGGTTCTTCGATCTTTCTTTCTTCTTCCTCCTTAATGGTGGCTTCTTTTCCTTTCTCCCCAATCTGTCTTGATCTTCTAACCCCTCCTAATAGTCTTCAACAAAGGAAGAAAGATGAGAGTTCAAAACCCTTGATTTTGGAGCTTTCTTTTGATGCAGGCCAATAACAATAGGATTTACGACTGGTTTAATCATTTTTATTATTAGGGGTCAAGAAGGATTCTTTTTTGTGTGTTTGGAATAGTTTTCCCTTATTTAAATTAAGGGTATTACAATTGAGCATTCATAAATCATAGTCCTCTAGCTTTATACCTTAAAACTGCTATTAAAGGAAACTTGTTTAGTGGGTTAGACTTTGGAGAAGTTTGAGTATTAAATATCGGGGTCACCACTATTGGACCTTTAATTAACTAAATGATAGGCTAAGAAAAGTAGACTTCATTACTCCATGAAGTGACAATATTTGGAAAATATCAAAACATGATGTAGATTTCACTTCAATTGTTGGTATTGAATGCTTTATTCTATCTTTAGAATTTTTCCTTCATATCTTAAATTGCGCCAATTTTGATCTCCTCAACTTCTTTTATAGAAGTTCACTAACTTATTATCTAATTCATAACAATTTATCATAGTAGAATTGGAAGATAAATGCAGAAACACTTGAATAACAAGAATTTGTCATACATCGGTGAACTAATCTACTTGAAATCGGTTGTCGATTGCAAGGGCAAAGTGCATGTCAAAAGGAAGGGATAACATAATATGAAGCAAGATCCGACGGCAAATTACAATCTAAGCAATGAAGATATACTAAATTAACCTAATCATAAACCCCAACTAAGTTATTCGGTTAAATCTAATCTCTTAATAAATAACTAGAGAATAATTTTCATTCATCAAATCATAATTCTAATATAAACATATGGGGTTATATAGGGTTCCAAACACCCCATGTGATCAAATAACATGGAAATCTAAATAAAAGAAAAGTGAATCAAAAGGAAATTAAACTAATGAGCAAAAGAGCCACAACTAAAGAAATGACTAGGGCATAAGGCCCAAAATATTATGTTTATCCTACAACAATTTTCCCGGGCTAAAAAAAACTCGACTCTGGCGAGTTACAAGACGATATAGATGATGAACAACATCAAGATGACACAAACGAGTTTAAGAATTTCAAGCAATGGCAATGGGCAGATGATCAAGCCAGTTGAAAATGAAGCACCAACGATGTTGATGTGATAACTTTGGGATTTTCAAAAGTAGCTAGATTGCAAAATGATTTCTCTCATTAAAAGCACCTGTAAACATAAGAGGAAACTCAAAAGGATCACAATAGAGGTCAAAATCTTCAACATTGAACACTAAGCTTATACCATAATCAGGTGGAAAATCGAATACATAAGTAATGGGTTCCTGTTCACAATGAATATGCAAAATAATACTTGCTCACAAAAAAAAATTATTAAGAGTATTGCAAGATGACATCATGGATCGACGTCGATGAGGTGCAATCATAGGTAGGCTAGCAAGTCAACAACCTTTGTGGATATGAGACTTCAAAGGAACCCACACGGATCTTACAATCATAGTTGTAGTGGCACTTGCAAAACACAATGATAGGGCGAAAGCGTCTATGGTAATAAGACTTTGAAGGGAGGTTGTTGATGGTGTTGGTTGCATGACAATAGTGGACTAGCAAGGGTGCGGCTGTGTTCAAAGCATTGCGGCGCAGGAGGAGCGGCATGGACTGGAGTATGGCTGATGCAAGATACGAGGCGGCATGAGCTGTCACCTCACGAATTACGTTGGATGTGACTTGCATATGCAGTTTTTCTCTTCTTAAATCAAATTTGAGTGTCAGAATCTTGATTAGATGACTCAAAAACCTTGAGAGCTAGGTTTTAGGGTAAGATGGCAGGATCACAACCGTTCAATGGAAATCAAAAGGCTATGTGCTTTGATACCACTTGTTGAAGATTTGAGGCTACTCTTAAACCTTAACTAAATTATTTGATTAAATTTATTCGCTTCAGAAATAACTAGAGAATAATATTCATTCATCAAAGCATAATTTTAATATGATCATATGGAGGTTTATGTAGAGTTCAAAATTCCCTGTGTAATCAAATAAAATGGACACCTAAATAAAAAGAAAACTTGTCAAAAGGAAACTAAACTAATGTGTAGGAAACCCATAAATAAAGACTAATGACTAGGGCATAAGCCCATACTATTATTTTTGTTCTACATCTAATAGTTTTCAGTGTTCAAAGCATCAAACAAACGGCGGATAACACATCTACTATTCATATTTTAAGTGGTGGAGGATTATGCATCGTTAGATGACCATAACGAGCGAAGGAAATTGATCTACCTCTCAACTTTTAGCGATAGGCCGATTGATCGATTTGTAAATGTCATATTTGTGATTGATTACTCTCCTCCACTAATTATCAGTAGTTACTTGCAGTGTTTAAAGGGTTCTAGCAAGCCTAAATCAAACATATTCAACTCAAACTCTGACCCCAACAAAAAAATGAAATAAAATAAAATAAAATGTGATAATTTTAGTTGGGTTAAGTTAAATACCCAAGAAATTTGATAATTGTTTGAGCCTTCATGATAAATCGAATGTTGATCGAATCTAGTTACAAGATGAGCTAGCCCAATTAGGATCAAACAACGGTGCAACATAATTCCATGGTTAGGAAAGCTCCATTTTTTAATGGGCTGTAGTCTTCCTTGCACCTGGTGGTTGAATGTCTTCTATATAGTTTTCATGACCAAAATTCTTTAAGGGTATTTTGATAACTTCATGAAAATATATGCACAATTTTATAGATGATTGAGTTAAGTTTGTAAACTCCTAAAGTGAGGCTCCAAAGATGGTGGATGACTTATTTTTAACAGCTTTCACTTTGTGCATCCTTGTGCTCCTAAGTTGTATCAATTTCTACTTAAAAATGTTTTACTTAAATTTGAATGCCTATTACGAAAAAATGAAATATAGTGCTTATTACTTTTTCAAACTCAATTTAAATCACAAGAATCTAAATTAAATACATATGTGGTTTTCGAGGAATATTAAGGTGCATAGGAAATTATATTCATGATGCATACAGACTCAAAAGAAACACGATGCCTAGACCTTGATTTTGTCTACCCCACGTTGCATGAGGGGCCTTGTTTACTTTTAATATCTCACTTCATCCACAACAAATGGTAAATCAGATAGAACAACTTTAATGTTTAAGAAATATGATGATCTTGTATCCTTGAATTTAAGGGATCTTGGGATGAAAATTTTTCAGTAATTGAATTGTCTTATAACAATAAGTTTTATTAAAGTATTGGGATGACTCCTTTTGAAGTATTGTATGATCGAAAGTGTAGGACATTAATATGTTGGGCGAAGAAGATACAATGACTTATGAGGATCAGAAATAGTACAAAAGACTATTGACAGTTTGCAATTCATATTCAAAGGTTAAAATCAACACAAGGTAGACAAAATGGTTACACAAATCAAATCCGTCAGAATACTAGAGTATAAAATAGCCAACAAGGTTCCCTTAAAAGTATCCTTATGCAAAGCTCAACTTGGTAAACAAGGGAAACTAAGTCTTGGTCTCTATGAGATTTTTAGAATGTATTTCCCTCATTCCGTATCGATTAGCCTTGCCACCAGAGTTATCGTTTTCCATGTTCTAGGCTTTGACGAGAATACATATATTGGAGATTTAATCTTTTGAAATACATGATGATTCGTTGAACTCAATGGAAAAGGTCCTTCCAATAACCTTTTAACATATGAGGAAACACCAAGTCAGATTTTTGGACGAAAGGAAAAAAGAGTTGAGGACTAACAAATTTCATTTACTTAGTTCATACGCTTTCATAATTACTATTTCTTATAATCATACTAAGTTAGTTCATATAGTCATGTGCTTTTAAAGCTCAATGAGTCAATGACCAATATTTGTGTGTGGCATATTGAAAATTATATATGATTGTGAAATGACAATTATGTGAATGTTGTGTAAACTTTTGAGTAAAGTTTATTCATAATTTTGTGAATGAAGTTATATTTCTTTTATGGAAACACATGCTGTGAAGTAATAACTAAGGGAAGAACTTTTGCAAATCTTATTTTGAAATATGCTAAGTGGATTCATAAGTTATAATATTTGGGACTATAGCTTGATTACAGGGTTAAGTGTGACAATTTTTATCTACTTTTAAAAGTCTTCCCTAAATATCTAATCAATAACATATAAGCAATCTAGCAATATATTTATATATATGAACAATTAATTTCTCTTTGGGTTATTTCATTGGCTTCTTCAGCTTGAAATATAACCTTTTCACATCAAAGCTTATAAACTTTATCTTAATTTATTCTAATTTTCACTGACCTTTTCAGATTCAATCCAATCTTTTTATTAACTCTTAAATCATTATGAATTATCATTTTTACCTTCTACTTTTATTAAATAATTAAGTTATCGAAAATAGTAGTATTCTCTTGTTGGCATATAATACTTTTTCATATTTTAGAGAAGTAATAAAAAGTCATTCCATATTATTAGAAATTAAGTTAATAGAAATTTGGATGAAACTTGAAGGAAAGGGTCGTGACAAATCTATAAAAGTTCGAAGACCATATGTATATCAACAAGAGAGGGTTGCTGGAAGAAATAACCCTTTCTCTTTTGGACCTTGGACTTATGGGAATACCTCGGAACATATACATCATTGGAACATTTTTTTTGCTTGCCAAAGTCATTAGGTTGCCCTTGTATGTAAAAATTTACAATTAACATAACATCATCATATTGATAGATTGGGTTATCAACAAACATGGAGAAAATACTATTATTTTCGATGGCATTTCTTTATCATTCTGGTTGACATTTTGCTAGTTCTTGTAATTAACAAGGAGAATATACTAACTATTTTCAAAGACCATTCTATGTGATTCTAGTCGACCATAAGAAAATTCTCTGAGTGGGGCATTTGTTACTAGAATGAATGTTCTTCAACTTCGTGTTGTATCAAGCTTGTCAACAGCCAAAACCTATCGCTCTAGTGGAACTTGTTTAAACAAAAATAGTGTTTGTAGACGAAAATTAAGAGATAAGCCTAATAAATAATAAAAATCTATGCATTTCTCAAGTTTAAATTACATCGTGCAACAACTTAAAATACTTTAGATGCTTCAATTTCCTAATTAGGATCAAGTATATGTGATAGTTAATGTGTACGGCATGATCAGTCAAAAAGATTGTTTCATAATGGAGATTCAAAATGGTGGATTTTAATTGATGATTGAAATTTATTGCAGCATCGAGAAGACGATTGATTGCTACCAGAAATTCTCAAATCCAGAAAGTGCTATTAATCAGCATCTGACAGAAAAGGTAAAACTATCTTACATCTCGCAACATATTGCTAGGTCTTTCCTTTTAAAAATAAACATATTGCTAGATCTTCCTTATTTCTAGCTCATGCAAGAGTTCCATAGCAGCGACATGTAAATTATAGTAAGAAATTCTGCAAATTATTATGTATGTTTAAATTAAGATCTTCCAAGATGACAAATTGCATGCGGTTTAAATTAAGACCACATGATGTTTGCCAGGTATATTATAAAGTACAGATAAGTTATATACATAACAAATATTCACATGGCAAACTACTTAGCATAATGATATGTTTTACAATTTATCATTAAGGAAAATTGCATGATTATCTTAATGGGGTGCATAAAGTATGTGTGTAACAAATTGAATCAGTACCAATCCTGTGCCAACATTGATTGGGGAAAATTTAGAAGACAAGCTGTTGAGAACGGAACATATTAAGGATAATCGTTGCAGGAGCTAAGAAGTGATGATGTCCTACCAAAAGATATGACATCACCTTTCCAACTTTTACAAACCAGAAAATAATCAGGTGGCAGGTAATGAAGTGTTCATTTGTCTCTATTTCTTCGGGAGTTTTATCAATTTTATTATATAGTAGCAAAATAGAAGCAAATGTTAATAGTTCTGCTATCGAAAAGAAAGATTTTAGTTAATAGTTCGGATGCTGAGGTTTTCTATGAAACAACTTATGATTGCTATTTTTAAGTTTAGCTGCAATGAGCTATTACGTGCTAGAAGAATTCTTAGTCGTTAAATAGGAAATTTGACGAAAATGCTTTTATATACACCATTAATCTCCTTGGCTGTAAGAAGCATTGTCCCAAGAAGATCAACATTAAATAGAGTTCTCACCTCCTTGGCTCCTTATATTAGGACCGTTTGCTCTGAATAATTCTATGTAACTTTATCATTTTGTAAGGCAATTGCTCTAACATGAACTCACACGCAGAATCTTTAAGTCCCTTAGAAATTTACCTGGGTTTCGTCCCTAATTTTCTCATAGACCCATAATAGGTAATCATGTCTTACCTTTATTGTTTTTTCGTAGGTGAGATAATTCTCTTCTTTTTATTGAAGTTAATATCAGTGAATTTACAATAATTATGATAAAGATCAAGTGTTACAACTACAATTGTAAATCTTATCTACTTTAGATTGTTTAGATGGTTCAGTTCACGGGATCATATGATATTATAGTACACCAACCCCAAGTTGTGGCATAGAGGGAACCAAGACACAACTCATCCCGCAAGAACTTGAACCAAAATCCAGACAATGATTTCATCATGATGTCAACAACCTGATCCTTCGAGAAGATATATTGTACCCCAAGTTGACGAGCATCAACTTCAGACCAACCAAAGAGGAAGTCAACCTCGATGTGTTTCGTTCAAGCATGTAACACATGATTAGCTTGATATATTGCAGTGATGTTATGGCACCAAAGGATCGGAGGAGTAGGAGAGTGAATCTCGAGTTCACCAAGAAAAGAGAGAATCCATATTAGTTTTGTAGGAGCATATCCAAGCACACGGTACTCCAATTCAATTGACGAACAAAAGACATGTTTTCAGGGAGCCCAAGAGATAATGTTTCGGCCAAGGTAGATAGTGCATGTAATTGGAAAGATTTTTCCAAATAGAGAGAGTCAAAGTCGAAGATGCCGTCAAGTATCTTAGGATATGTTTAATTGTGGACTAGTGAGATGCTGCAAGTGCATGAATATACTGACATACAAAATTAACTATGTCAAAACTAACTACAATGTCGAAATCAAGATGAGTAACTAGAGAGAGATGACCATTTATTGATACAAAAGAGGGCCTTCATGAGGATTAGATGGAGCCAGTTAACGAAAGCCTTGTGTAACTGGTCATAGGAGAGGAGACTAACTGAGCGTGCTTCATTTTAGATTTTTTTTAGATGTTCTAAATGTATCAGTGGTGCCGAGATAGAAGAAGACCATCTCGATGAGGAATAACTTTCGCACCCAAGCAGTAATTTTATTTGCCAAAATCATGAACAAAGGAAGTGATGGAGACTTGAATCCACTTTAGGGAAAATATGCTTATAGCAAATATTATAAATCAAGTCTAGGTTTCAAAGAAACCATACAAGAGTATTTATAGGGTTCTAAACACCCCATATATCAAAAAGTATGGAAACCTAACTAAAAGGAAATATAATAAAAGGTAACATAATATAAGGAAAACTCCTAATAAAAGGAAAACTAATCAAAAGACCTAGCTAAAGGACTCATGCTAAAGGCCCATAACTAAATACTAATTACCATAGGGCATAAGGCACATATATTATTCTTGTTCTACATCAATTCTCCCCGACTGAGAAAAACTCGACTCCAACGAGTTGCAAGGTGATATAGATGATGGAGAACAACATCAAGATGACGAAAAACAGCTGCAGAAATCCAAACAATTACTGATGGTGGACGATCAACCCAACGAATGTAGAGGCATTGACGATGTTGAGGTGAGAACTTTGGGATTTCTTGAATCAACGGACCAACACAACAATTGTTATCATTAAAAACACCTGTAGACAAGAGAGGAAGCTCAAAGTGATCATAATATGGGTGACAATCTTCAACATTGAACACTGAGCTTATGTCATAATCAGGTGGCAAATCGAGTACATAAGTATTGGGTTCCTGTATACAAAAAATATGCAAAGTAGTGGTGGTTCGCTCATAAAACTCATTGAAAGTAATTGGAGGATAAAGTTCAGGATGCATACGAACCATCACATATGCATTCAACGACATGTCAACAAATTTGTTATGCTCATCAAAAGAAAATTTATAGTCATTATCAGAAAATGTTAATTGTTCATGAATCTCTTTTTGAATATTAGAAATATGTGGAGCAGAAGAATGAGCAATCTCAAAAAGATCAGCAATTAGTGCAATAGGATCATCATAAATGCAAATTTATGAACTAGATGGATTATGTATATCATGATGACGAGGATAAATAGGTAGAGGTACATCAATGTTCAAAAGTCCTAACAACGGATCAACCTCCTCAAGTTCATCATTTGATTCTAAAAGAGAAAGATCATTGGATCCAAAACTAAAGACTTAAAATGAGAAATATCAAAAGAATCTAAAAGTATAGGCTCGATGGAAGGAGTCTCAGCAGAAGTTGACTTGGCAAGGAAAAATGCTAGAGGATCAAAATAATCATTGAAAGATGGCTCATCTAAGTCTACCAAACGAAAGGTATCGTCTTACGAGGAATCAGGTGAATCCTCTTAAGGAGGAGCAGCTGCCTCTGAATCGACGAATAGGACATTGGGGAACAACTTTCAAACTAGACCGTGATAGAGTAACAAAAGGAAAATGATCTAACGTCACGTGTGAAATTGAAGAGTTAGGCAAAACACAACTAGAATGCCTATTTAGGTATGACTCAATATGAAGAGCATCATAATATGCATAATCTAAAAATTCATATTCACGATGTCGCATTTCACGTCTAATTTCTGAGCGAAGAGAATTAATAAAACGTGAAACAACAACCCATTCAAGATGTTTCTGGTGACAATGCTTTCGAGCCTTTTTAAAAATTTTCATATATTCTCGAATGGTTAAAGAATTTGTTGTAAATTCAACCAATCATCTTGTGATTGAATACGAGCATATTATTTTTTGAGGATATGTTTCATTTCATACCACAAACAAATAGGAGGAAAGCCTTGGTGTTTCCTGTCGCGTTGAACATTGCGCCAATAACATCTTGCAGAACCTTCAAGTTTCATTTTGTCAAGATGAATACAATGTTCATCGGACATATCATACTGATCAAAAGAAACTTCTAATTTATTTAGCCAATTAAGGAACATCGTCAGTCCAAGTGTTCCATCAAAGGATGATACCTCCAATATTTCACGAGGAACATCAACATGTGGTGGGTGATGATCACGAAAAGAAGAACCATGTTGAGGAGGGTCATGTGGAAGATCATAAAACCATGTTTTAGTATCATTGTTATTGTTGAACAAATGACGTTTTTGTGCGAAGACGTTTATTTTACGCCCAAGGATACCAACTTGATGGGCTAGATTTTGAATGGTCTCAAATGTATCAGAAAGAAGTGAATTAAAAGGGGTTTGACAACTAGTATCAAGTTGATAATTATGACTATCATGAGAACCATGATTATTGCTCGACATATTTAATATCAAAATAGAGATTCAAAAAGTTAACACTAACTAATAATAAAATATGCACTAAATATGATGAGCAAGCAAAATTAGATGCAATTTGATGCAGTGTGGTAATACGTATTCGAGAACAGTGAAGTGAAACTCACAGGAAAAAAAGGCTCAATAATATGTGGAGTTAACGCACAATCCTATGAACCCGTTACTAGTGTACTAAAAGTGTCACGATATGGCAAGCAAAGTGAACAATGAGGAAAGAAGTTACCCAATTCTCAAGATCCGTATAAAGGCAGTCAAGGTTGTTGCAGTTCAGCAGCTCGTTTGACGCAATGACGTTGAGGAATAGGGCAGCAACAGTAGCTATTGGCAGCACCAGCAGTCAGCAGAAAAACACAAGTTGAATAGACAGCGACAATTTTGTCGAGGAGAGGAGCTTGCAATGNTTGTCGCAGGACCAGGGCGAGGCTTCTCTCAAGGCCAAGGGCAGCTAGGGTTTGAAGGGATGCTAGGGTTTGCAGCAGTATCATGCAGCTATGGCGGCAACAACGAGGGCGCAAGGGAGAGGTGCGAGCGGTGGAGGTGGTGGGATGTCTGAGCAAAGTTGTTGGTGGCGCTTGGATGTAGGGGCCACAGGGAAGATGTATGACTGTGTGGTAGCGTCGAGGGCTCATGCAACAGCCAGCACAATCAGAGTTGCAGGGCAGCGAGATGATGATGTGGTGGTTGCCAAGAGCGACAACAATAGGTGAGGCAGGAGGCAGCGGTGGTGGCAGCAGCGATCGCACCAGTTCAAGGCATCAGCAGCGGCAATAGGTCTAAGCAGCAGCGGCGGCGGCGACAAGGGGCAGCACACCTGAAGGTGGCTGCCCACAAAGGAGGCAACCTCGAAAGTGTCGACAAAAATTGTCAAAGATGTAATAGTCGTTGAAGAGGGGATGAACAGGAGCGCTACTGTAGCACGTACCGTAGCGAGTGCGTGTATTGTAGCGCCGAGGGTGATTAGGGTTTGGAGAGGCTGATGGAAAATTAGGGTTTGAAGAGGCTAACAAGATCTCAATTGTGTGATGATGATCAAACGATTAATTTGCTCTAATACCAATTGATGGAGACTTGAATCCACTTTAGGGAAAATATGCTTATAGCAAATATTATAAATCAAGTCTAGGTTTCAAAGAAATCATACAAGAGTATTTATAGGGTTCTAAAAACCCCATATATCAAAAAGTATGGAAACCTAACTAAAAGGAAATATAATAAAAGGTAACCTAATATAAGAAAAACTCCCAATAAAAGGAAAACTAATCAAAAGACCTAGCTAAAGGGCTCATGCTAAAGACCCATAACTAAATACTAATGACCAGAGGGCATAAGGCCCGTATATTATTCTTGTTCTACATCAGGAAGGCTTCAAATAAAGAATGATGCACAAAAAAGTTGGATGCCACATCTGACTACTTTTATACAGGAAAGGTCCATAAACATTTACAATGATAATCTAGTAAGATAACAAAAAGTCTATCACCATCGGAGGACTCATTGAGAATGCACCCCAAACATCTACATATTCTAATTGAAGTTTGGAGCTTTACTTCAACTGGATGTTGGACGAAGGTGGAGACCACTAGACTTTCCAAGTTTGCATGCGACACTTGATGGGTGACTTGGAGGGAGCACACAGAAGACTTTGGAGATAAATAACTTGTTTGATGATTGGAGAGGCAAGAGTTGACACAAAAAGAGTCACTATGTAGTGTGATGTGTGAATCCAATTTGTGCAAGGCACAAGGATAGAGGCTAACGATGTTGGAGCAGCTATATATCCTTTAGAGCTTGCACATTGATGACACAGGGGTCATATGTAGAGGAGATCCAGAAGAAATCGATTGTGACAATGATGTAGGATAACGAAATATGCACCTTTATGGCTGGTGTCCAAACACCACAAACAGGGCATGGATCACGGTGATCCGAGCAGCCACAACCACACCCTTGGCCCACGTTAGGTGCACTCATTACTAGAAGGATTGTGAGTGTCAGAAGGGGTATTGGTAGAAGAAAAGAAGACGGGAGAGGCAATAATAGTATCATGAAGTAGGAGGATCTAATTACTTGTGAGAATGCTGAGAAGCTCGAGATAAGTCATCGAGTCAGATCGTGTCGACAAGCTGGACATGATGTCACTGTAGTTCGCACTGAGTTTGTTGAAAATTATTGCATTGAAAGTGGGCACTAGAGCTGTATGACTTGCTGCTGTGCGATCATGCACAAGGAACTTTGCTTCCCGAAGGAAAGCTACAAATGATGATCTCCATTCTTTAGATTGTGAAGTTGCATCTATCAGCTGACGAATCCTAGTATGTGTTGGTGCCCCGAACTTGACAAAGAGCAGTCCATGCTGCATAGGCAGATGCAGTGTATAATCTAACTGCCAAGGGGAGGGCTTTTTCTAATAGAAGGCAATGATCCAACTTAACAGAAGTTTGTCATGCCGCTGCCATTCAAGGAACTTATCTGGATCTCATTCTTTTAATTACTAAATGAACACTAGTTAGAAGGGAATGGATTGTTTGATGCGGTCAAAATGTAATTGTATTTGTTATATACACAAAGTCTCTCAACTGTCTTATTCATATATTTTTTTTTATGAAGATTGATGATCAGGCGCCTGCATGTGAAACAAGCAAACCGAGGCCACAACATGTTGCTACGAGTTCAGGAAGCGACTCTAAGATACAACAGATTGCCCACAGGTAAATTTTCTCCTAGTTTATATCATAGTAGTCTAGTTTTCTAATGGATCTTGCTTCTCTCTCAGCCTGATGGAAAAGAAGGCAACTGAGCTGAGTGTGGATGACTTGGGACAACTAGAGAAAGATTTGTTTGACGCCCTAACATGGACAAAGTCAAGGAAGGTTAGAATCCTCTGGTATATTCCACAAGAAATGACCGAAAAACAGTAATTATGAAGGACTGACCTCCTTATTATAAATATATTGATAAGATTGTCCAGGAAATAACAGATACACCTTGCTATTGACTCCGGAACCTGAAATCTATGACCAGAATTTCTGAAGGAATGTACAGAAAGCCCTTCCATCACAAAAGCAACATCAATAAGAATTTTATGTATGATATGCTTCATTATGTAGATGACAATATTACGTGTTAATGATCATGGCCATATCCAAGTCTGTGAGACTGACCCCATTTTGGCATTGTACTTTAGGGCTCACAAAATGTCAATATAATCTTACTTGTTAGATGCATGATAATTTGGCTGGAGAATTGAGGGCACTAGTTAGTCACATAGCAAATCGTGGATTAATATACAGATACGGTAGTGGAGTTCAAGGTTTTGATGCCTTGATGGAAAAACCTTATTTTTTTATGTACTTCACAGTTTCACGACGTACTATGATAGATACCACCACCAAAATTTGTCATGTTTTTCCTCTTAAGGAAAAAATCTGCATGAAAAAGATGCTTTATAAATCAACAATTAAAAATATGTATGTGTTTTACAGTTAAAAGGGCTGATCTAATGGATTCTATTTTTCGTTCCGCAGACAGAACTGATGATGGATTCGATAAACAACCTCCAAGGCAAGGTAAAAATGTTAGCCTACTAATTACGGATTCAACAAACCGTGGATTAATTATTATCTCCCTGTTTCCAGTGCCTATGCATCATGTTAATTTAAACAGTTTATGCAGACAGAAATTTTATATGCAGACTTACAAGAATAAATTAGATTCAATTCAAGTAACCTCTTTCATCAAGAAACATAAAAATAAAACAAGAAGAAAAAAAAATATCGCACCTTGTACATTCAAGTTGAGTGTCTAAAAAATTACCTGAAGCCCAGGAGACGTCATTGCTTGAAGCGATTAAAAGGAAGTCCACATTGTGAGCAATATTAATATCGATCGATATAAAAGTGAGATCAATTAATTCCTTTGTTTGCAGCAGGAACAGGTCGCAGGAAACGACCAGAGGATGGATGAAGTGAAGGCCACGAAGAGTAGGAGGAAGAGAAGCAGTAATAATAACGATGTCGGAAATAGGAGGAAGAGACGGCAGCCGACGTCACAGTCGTCGGTGGACACGTAATGCCCGGCTTGCGCGCTGTGGTTTAAATTTATTTTGTCCAAATAAGCCATAGAACCCAGCAGCAGCAGCAATAGGAACGTCCCAAGGATCTCGCTGCCACTTTCTTTGTTGGCAAGTATGTTCGTAGCAATTACGGACTTCTTTGGTTGCTTGCAAACTGCAAAGATAACGTACACTGCCCTGCCATGACTGCATTGGGATCTTGATCATCTCCATTCTCGACGTATATAACGGCTTTTTATCCATTGGATTTGTGGAATGTTAACTTGTAAAGTGTTTCAGCTCCATCCAACCATATGCAAAAGCAGTTGGTCTGGTCGGATTAATTTCGGATTTAATAACTTCAAGAGGTCGAATTTGCAAGATACCGGTTATTTGTAGCGCTTCACATTCTTGATGGAATGAGTTAAGTTTGTCGTCCTTGCACTATAAGAAAAGAGATTCCTCACGTGTAATGCCCTCAAACGGTAAAAAGAAATATAATTATAATATAGACAGTCACACCCCAACGACAATAAAACTATAATCTAATCTATTAATATTTATTTAATTATACTTCTATTTTCTTGGCATCTTCCTTTATATCTCAATATAATTTAATGGCATTGCCCATGAAGTCTAGTTGTGACACACGATATGATATGATCATAATATGAGAATCAGGATGTCCATTTCAAAATATGTTTGTCACCAATCCAATTAGGTGATTGTGTGGCAATGATAGTTCTTATTATGCATTAAAATAAATACACATGTGCTTGTTGGAGAACAAGTTCACTGAACTGACCTGCATGAGAATTTTGATGGTTGGAGTATCAACAATATTTCTCAAGAAATGATTGTGTGATGTTTTGACTTGAGACACCATTGATGTTTTGCATGTTAATGATGTTCATTTGATAACGTTAACAATAATCCAATTGGATAAATTAATACATTTACTGGTGACATTAGAAGCATGTGAATGTATGTGAGTATTCAATAAGGGATATACGACTCTTTTTGAAGGATATCCTTAGTGACCAATAAAGAATGATGCAAAGTCTCTGGATACAACATGAAGAGAATGCGTTATTTATTCACATCATGTCTTCATTAGTCAATTGATTAACATCAAGACTAGGGATCTAATATTCCATATATCCTATTTTCTCGATTTGGATATAGAAATTGTAGAAGGATTATATGCATATGAAAATCATTTTAAAGATTTATTGAATTTCATATCACTATGAGGGCCTTGATATATTGCTAGATGTCACTCTTGGCCTATAAGAGACTACAAAATAAACAGGGAACATTGATAGATGGCACTATTGATAATTTGTGTAGTAGATATATTGGGTATATAACTTTATGACTGTAGTAATGTGAACCTAATGGGTCACACACAAATAATAAAAGATGAAATTTTGAATAGCAGATTTAAATATTTGATGAGATATTTTAGGTGCCTAGCACATGCCTAATCTCCTCTCTGAGTGCAAGATTCATCTCGGCCTTAGTGTAGATACCGTTAGAGTAATCACGTTTGTGACTCAAAGGTTGATCAAGACGATGGACTATTCTATGTTAAATCAATTCTATAGATCTTGTATTATGTGATCACGACAAGAAAAAAAGGTTTTCTTATATTCACGTGAGATCTAATTTCTGTTGAATCTAGGATCCCGAGATTATTTTGATGATCACAAATTTGTAAGGGAACTTAATTTTGAACTAATGAACTTGTTGAGATGATTTTTGAAACAGGATATTCAAGTTCAAAATATGAAAGGTCGACCGAAGCTAAAGGAATGGACGACCTATGTACTCAAGATACATATCAAAGGAACTCTATGTGTACAAAGGTCGTCCTAAACATATGAAGTGGTCGACCGATATTGAAGGAGAATATGTGTGAAGAGGAGCAAAGAGATGAACGGTCGCCCAAAGATATAAAGGGACGACCGAAGAAATGGGCTTAACAGGAGAG
>LTAE01001231.1:40287-59649 GCA_001647135.1 Pontederia paniculata | reverse complement strand
CTATCAATTACAACATACAACTTACACTAGTTGCAGCATAACAATTCTATAGTTTTGCATTGGCCAAATGACCAATGCAAGGATCCATTTACATACCTCTTTGAGACTCAATTTGCTCACTTCTTCTTGCCTAGATCTTCTCCCTTCTTCCTCTTTCAAGCTCCACCAGAACCTTCACCTTGCCCTAGCTCTAATCCCCTTTCTATTTGCTGATTTCCCACTGAAAAACCAGATGAATTCCTTCAATTTTCGGATCAATAGAGATGGGCTGAGTTTATAAGGCTTGAAGGTTCATATGAGTGAGAAAAGTCTTAAAAAATTCTGATGGAGGGTTTATATAATGAGTGAGGAGAGAGAGTGAGTGGGTTGGGAGGTCCAATGAGCTCTTGACACATGGCTGCTGCCCCCTTCTTTTCTATTTCTTTTTCTCATTTTCTTTTTTTGTTTTTTTTTCTTTTCTTTTAGGGCAGGTATTACATTATCATATCAAAGTGACTTGATAACTTGCTATTATTAGATAAAGGGATCGTTTTATTATAAAGTATAACTTCAAGAACGAATATATTATAAAATGAAGTTGATCAAGTAATGAGAAATCGCAGCGAAAATTGCTCAATTTCATGTCGATGAAAATTGTGTTTTAACTTTTTTTATGGTCAGGTACACTTTGAACCTTTTCTCAATACAGATACTGGTGCCTAATCATTGTGAGAACTCCATGGCAAAATTTTAAGTCATTGGATTGGATAATTCTTTCTTAAGCTTCTTCAATTGCATTGACGCATGACCTACTAATAGAGTTGTAACACCAATAATTAAAACAAAATTGTAGTAGGTTTATCTTATGGAAAGATTCGAGAATAAGTAGAAGATCACAGAGAGAAAACGCAGAAAAATAAAGAACACACAAATTTACCCAGGTTCACCATTTTGAGAGGTTACGTCCTGCAAAGAGATTTCACTATATTATTATTTTCGTTACAACCATCAATATCAAGTCTGAAATAAGAGCAATATATATATGGGTCCAAAACCCTAACAAATAGTAAATCTCTTAATCTCCACCATACGGGCCAGCTTAAATAAAAGTCCAAACTCATTTAGGTTTCGGGGGCGCTGCCCCCGAACCCCCGCCCGCTCATCGGCGAGTGGGGCAGCTATTCGCTGACCGGGCAGCGGAACCCCCGTCGAGGGGCGGTGCCCCCTGAACTCTCCCTTTCCGCACGTAGGGTTAGATATCGTTGGGTAACACTCTAGTTTCCCTAAGCTCACGTGGGTGTATCCGATGTGAGAAACAAGAGGCCCTGAAGTATTCACCAACTCCAACATTATCAACCTCTCAGCTTCACGTTTCTTTTATACAGAAGATACTATAGGGTTGTTTGGATTGGAAATACAAATAAAAAAATAGACATAGAATATGTTCGTGAACATATTTCAATTTCTTGGATTTCTTAGTAATAGATTTATTCTAATTTTATGAAATATAGATAGTGATTTCATAAATTTCGAGATAATTTTAAAAAATTAAAATGTTGACTAAATTAATCCTATTTTAATTAGTGTTTGGCAGAATTTGAAGAACAACTCTATATTCCACTCTCTATTCCCGATCCAAACAGGGCCTATGGAGCTATTTGGATCGGGAATATAAGTAAAAGAATAGAAATGGAGTATGTTCACTTATATTTCAACAAGTGAATATATTTCAATCTTAATTGTGTTCCTGAATTTCTTAAGAATAGATTTACTCTAATTTGGTGAAATATAGATAATGGTTTCACAAATTTCAAGATGATTTTAAAAAATCGAAATATTGATTAAGTTAATCCTATTTTAAAAGGTGTTTGATAAAATTTCAGGAATAACTCTGTATTCTACTCTATCAAAGAAACTCGGGCCGGTTGACTGTTGTCTATTGTTACATGTTAATCTGTGGAATGAGAATATATCCTGACAGGTATTGTTTTGAAATGTGGAATTAGAATTAGAATAATATCCTGACACTTTTAGCGGATGTCTTGTTTTTATCTTTGATTCTTGAATACCCGAAAACACAAAGATAAAAACTAGAAATCCAGTAAAAGTAATCTCAAAGATAAAAACTAGAAATCTAAGAGTAGTCTCTCTCTCTCTCTCTCATTCAACCCGTTTTCTCTGTTTTTTTTATTAATTTATTAATTTAACTTTAACATAATATAATTAATTTGAATTCACATTTTATGCTAACTAAATAATATAACTATAAGATTATTAAGTCACTACTTTTTTATCTTGTTATTATTTAAATTTGATTTTTTTTTAATTTGATATCTTCATAAATTACCTCGCTATAATTGTCTATAAATTAATCTAAGAATTTATTATTTATTAAAAATAATATATTATATTATGCTAAATTTTAAAGGTTAATCGAGTGCATAAAACTTTGCATTGCGTCCCATAAAGCACATCATTTTAACCATTAATTTTAAATTTAATCATATTTATTTTTTTCTCATTTTAGCTGGATCAAATTTAATCATTAATCTAATATCAATGACCAAGATGATGTGTTTCATGGGATAGTGCAAGATATTATACACCTCCATTTTTCTCTAAATTTTATTATAAAAAATAAATAATAATTATAATAATCTATATTTTTATTAAAAATATATTTATCTTTCTCACATTTTATATTAGAACAAAGTATAACACTACTTTCATCTAAATTAAAACTAATTGATCAAGAACCCATTAGAACGCTACCTTAGAAAACCATTGGAACATATCAATCACTTTCCTCCTTTGTGCCCAATTTAAAAGTTTGTCCTAGTCACCTCCTAACTCTTTTTAGTGTAGTAATCACCTTTGAACTTGAGCTCAACACAACAGCAAATTTCCAATTGCGATATTTACAGAGCTTCACAACACATTAACCATTTCAAATATAACTCTCAAAGCTAACAATGGTTCAACTCCAAATTCCTATGGAACACTATAATCATCAACCAGTGAACAATGAAACAAGTGTGCCTTAGTTGAAGCCCCCCAAACTACAAGTATCGTCCTACAACGACACCAACAGAGACATCATGCAGGCGGGATGAAAAACTCTCAACAGCCGCTATAGAGCTTCGCAAGTTTCGAATGGTCGGCGTGGACTTACGACAGAAGGTGAGAAGCAGAAAAGCAGAAGCAGAAAACACATGTAGCAGGAGCACAAGGAGATGAATCCGTTTGGGTGCTGCCATTCAAGGGCTCAGCAAAACCGTGCACCTCAAAGAGGAAAAGGGGCATGCCATTGTCAAATAACAAGTTAAAGTAGAAACAAAAGAGTAGCAAGCAGATTAATAGATACCACATTCAAGTTATGAATTCAAGATTTGAACAGAAAACATGAAAGGTGGAAGTAGAAACATAACCTCTTCCAAGATGCGAATGTGCTGCCAAAAGCCAGAGGCGAAGAGTCCAAAAGCTCCACAGAACACATTGCATTTCAAGCTAAATACTTTAACTTAGCACACAACATCCCCTCTTATGATCTATGAAGCACAAGAAGTTTGAAGTCCTAAAAGTATGAAATTCAACGACTTCATAGTACCATGACGCTATTTAGCTCCGACTCCTGCTCCTGCTCCTGCTCTGACGTGCTCCATCTCTGTAAAAAGATTGTTGACATCATCTCAATTAAAAATATGCACGATGACATCTGACAATACCCAAGATTTGGTCACTCACCCATTTGCAGCAGGAGACTCTTGGCGCCGATACGCAGCTGGTGATTGACTGAGTTTCCTCGCAGGGCGAGGTGAATAGCTGCGACGCCTGTCCCTTCCAGGGCTTCTAGACCCACTGATACAATTGTAAGAAATAATATCAATTATAATTGCTTGATGAAATATTATGTAGATGCATAATGAAGGCAACTGCAACATTGTCCAACCTACCCATTGGCATAAGGAGAATCTCGACGGCGATATCCAGGTGACCGGCTATCACGACGAGGTGAATAGCTGCGACGTGGAGATCTTCCTCTTGGACTCCGGCTCCTGCCAAAACAAGAAATTAATACAACAGATCACAAATACAAAAATGTTAAGATCGTTTTTACCCAATATATACTTAAAGTATCTATTTTCTTATTTCAGATATCTGTTAGAATGAATGATACCAGTGTATATATTTTCTTCAAATAATCAAATTTTAAACCTACAACTAGAGAGACCTGAAAGACTATTCTTTGAAGTAATATATATCCTAGCTGCATACTAGAATAATTCATGTGTATTAACATGTTTCAAAACAAATCTGTGCCTGACTGTAGCCACATATCATTTGTAAGTAAATACAGGAAAAATATGATGTCACAAAGCAGAAAAAAACCTGCGTCCATAGCTTGGGCTCCGACGATAGCGAGCTGGGCTAGGACTACGACGCCTTCCGCTTCCCAATCCACCAGATCCAATACGTGCCCTACATTCACGAGCAAAATGGCCAGGCTCACCACACTCATAACAGTTCATATCTCCCCCACCCCCCCTTCCACGTCCACCACGACCACCACCTCCTCCACCCTTAGAATTGTGAGAAAGTTCCACACGCCAGCCATTTTTTCCTGAATAAGTGCCAAAAGCATCAAAATGAACGAGATGCACAAGTTATAATCTAATGTGTGTATATATTGAAAGTGACAAGCCATAAAATTTTCTTTGGGGAGAGAAGTTATATAGTTGTGCAGGTAAACTGGCAAAATAGTGCCAACAGCATAGGAGGAACATCATTCTCAGGTGATTGAGTTAGGAACCTGGATTATAATATACGACTCCATACATCCCAAAAATAAAGAAAAGGTGGGCGAATAATGACATTCATAGTCGACTCAAAATATATCAAACATTAAAGAAAACTTATGAATGATTATTTTATCTGATAAAGTATTTATTTACATTTTAGACAAAACGAGAAAGACAAAGGAAATTAAAGAGATCACTTTGACAATATGCAAATTAGCATTCAGAAAGCATGTCCTTGTGTCCCTTATTTTGAGCAGCACCCGAGAGGTTGCATTAAAACATCAATGGCAATTATTTTGAGAAATTGCTAGCACTGACAATGTCAGTGGCAAGCCATCTCATCAAATTGTGGGTGTGAAGCATATATGAGAATCTATGTTGCATATGTAAGGGTGTGCCATCTTTCTAAAAACCAGGGTACAGGTACATCAACATAAATTAGATATATATAACATAAAACATATACTTTATGACAAAAAAATCATGGTTAATAAATAATCTGTGGAAATTAGAAATATATACAAGTCAAAACACAAAGAACAATGATTTAATATTTGGGATATTACCTAATTGGGCTCAACAGCCCCCAAATGTGATTATATATACATAAAAAATGTCCATGTGAAAACACAATTTAATACAATTAAAAAAATAAATAACTTAGAAGTTCTTTATTATTAGACAATTAAATATTATTAAATGCGTCCACAATTTATGTTCGTAAAGCTTTTACTCCTTCAAAGATGGTATATTATTTTAATTTTAGCAAGAAAAAATATATAAAAATGAATTAACATTCTAAATCATTAATGAGTCATTATAGCCTTACCTCTTTCCCTGTGCCTTTTGTCAGCTACCAAATACTTTCCACTTTTTTTCACCCGACTTGTAACCCTCCAACCCATGTCACTCAAAAAAGAAAGAAATAGATGGGCACTGATTCATCAAAGAAATGAGGAAGAAGAAGCTGTCCATTGATCGTTGTAGACGCTCAAAGAAGAAATGATGAGGAAGAAACATGGAGTCACTAGAAGAGAAGAACGAAGAGGTGAATCATGTCTTTTGGTTTATTTTCTTCTTGAAATTTTTTATCTCTGCTTCTTTCTAGGATACCCTTTTTTCTTCTCCTGCAACTTCTCGCTGGATTTTGGAGAAATTGTGTCAGCCATTTTTTCCACTTTTGCTCTTTGTTTTAGGGCAAATTGTTTTTCTTTTGAGAAATATTTTAGGGCAAATTATTTGCTCTATTTTTTCTTTCTAAATTTTACCTGTTTTGTTCTTTTTTTGCCAAAGGGCCAAAGCCCACATAATCAAAACATCTACATACTCTACGTCGTACACAATATTTAAAAATAATATTTTATTATTGGGTAAGTACCTGGTGAAACAGGAGCATGCCCAAAGCATACAGTACCCGGTACATACCGAGTACAGGTACTTGCTCCATTTTTGTGTAACCATGTAATAGAGATAAGAATATAAAAAAAATGTTGACTTTGGGCCAACGAATGACCCATTTCAGGTTCAAGCGATGTAAATAATCATGAGGTCTTGAAAACAGAGGAAGTCCAACTTATTACTGCTTCTGCAACATATCAGCAGAAGGCAAGAGTTGAATTTGCATATTTGCAAGTGCTAGAATGTCTGAAAGACAAGAGTTGAGACATATGGTTATGGGGAGGTTGGAAATAAGCTCGGTCCTTTATCAAATACAGGGATATATGTAAACATACTTACTAGAGTATGTTGCACAGGAAAATCATCCCATAACAATCTTGACATCATGTCCAAAAGGTTCAAGGATGAAAATGCTCATTTCACATATGAATTTAATTTAATCTAGAGTCAAAGAACAGGTTGGAACATAATATTTTGTCACATGCTTCAACTCCTCGGCTATATGAAGCTTTCTTACATGATTTATCACTTGGATGCCTGTGACATGCTCTCATGTATCTGGGTTAGAGTAGATAACGATGGCATGAATGGTTTCTTAAGCTTTGAACAAGGAAAGAAAAACAATAGGATCTGGCTCTTAGAAAACTTCTGAACTGTTACTTCAAAGTTATGTCCCATATAGCTCAAAAGGATTACAGTTCAACAAATAAAATTGCAGTGGAAAATAACTCAGGACAAATGGTGCACAAATATTAGCAAGATAACATTTATTCTCTTTTTCACAGTTTTTTAAAAGTTAAACAACCAGAATATCTCATTCAAGGAAATTCAATATAGATATAGTTGAATTATAGAATGGAATTTGAGAAACCCCTCATACCATCTAATCCACGGATGGCATCTAAGGCATCTCTTCGGTCATCAAATTCAACAAAAGCATAACCTGGAGGCCTTCGAGCAACCCAAACACTGTACACCAAAAAGAGTACCAAAGTTGAAAATTTGGATGAAAGAAGAAATAAATATAGTTTTATACTGAGAAGGTAAGCAGTCCATTGATCTCAAAACTTTCCACAGAATAGCTACAAAATTAATGACACAATTCAACCACATGATCATGAGGCAATGGCTGAGCGCAAAAAGTAAAAAGCAAGATTGAAGCTTAGAGTCCAAGCTATGCCAGCAGTTCACCAAAAGGCAAAAGCTTTGGGAAGGTACAAATAGAGTAACATTAAGAATATGGACAGCTAAATCAATGTAGTCGCACATGGTAAAAAAATAAAAAAAAATGCCTGAATTGTCCTAGCTGCTGACCTTTGCAAAAAATGCATTAAACTGAAATTACCTTCGAAGTACACCGTAATGTCCGAAATCATCTTCTAGGTCTCTTTCGTTGACTCGAGAATCAAGGTTGCCAACATAAACACGGGACATTTTGAAAATATGATCTTTAAACCTAATCAACCAATAAGGAAAAAACATAAGGATAATGCCAAAAATTTGTTGAATGAAAACAATTAAATGCAAAAACGCACACACAAAGAAAAAAACAAGCTAATCTAAATGTCGAACTAACGGTTGTCTAAGAACCTGGCAATATATCCGAAACCCTGCAGGCAGAGCAAATTTGGAAGAACTACAAATGGTTCTATGCGAGCTTGAGATTAAACAGAGGCACGAAAGTAATCAACAAGTAAAAGTTTCCAAATTTTTAGGAAAAGCAAAAAAAAAAGGTGAAAAAGACTACAGAAAGTAATCGAGATCTTTCTAGTAAAATCTAACCAAGTTTCCGCAACATTGTGATGCTTTTTTTTGCCCAATACTCAGAAATTAAACAACTTGGGAACAAAATAATCAGATAAACATATAATTCCTTCTGCAAAGGCACATCATTTAAGAAAATACAGCAAATCCAGATCCAAACACAACCCTAACAAACGAAAAAAAACTGAATTCCCATCAGAATCGATCCCACCGTTTATAAACCTTGAAACTTTCGTAACAAAGCACAGGATCCTATATACATCCCATCCGACGGAAGAAAGATAAGAGACAAATTCACGGGAGGCGAAAAAAAAGTGAGGAAACAACGAGAAAGAGATGGAAGAAGGCAACAAGAGCACCGGAACTTACCTCGAGTGGCCGGAATCGACGAGATCACCGCCGGCCGCTAGGGTTTTGGGGATTAGGGTTTTGGGACGCCCTAAAATTTGGAGTCGGGAGTCGACGAGAGGGTGGAAATGAGGCGACGAAGGGGAGCTTAATATATCGCGAGCTGTTACATGATGGTCCGTTATGTTACGAGAAGAAAGCGTTACGATATCCATAAAACGGATTCCGCCGCCACAACCGATACGCGTGATTTGGATGACGTTGCATGAGCCTTGGGCCGTATCATGGCCCATATGTTGTCATCTGTGTGCTAATTATTATATTTTTCATTTTTTTTCAACCAATTTATATCAGTTTAATTTTTTGTAGCTAATATTTGCTAGTATATTTTTTGTACTAAAAGTTATTAGTATATTTAAAGAAACAATAAAAAATATTTTATGTGATGGAGATCCAAAAATGAAGGATGCATTAATTTGTCATAAAAATTAAAACTTATAATAATGGCATAATGAAATAGTCGGATTGAATTTTTTTTCTTAAAACTTATAATAATGGCATAATGAAATAGTCGGATTGAATTTTTTTTCTTTCAAGTTTCTCCATTGCATATATTTGAAATACTTCCTTTATTTTTAGGCTCCTAGATAATTTTCAAAATTATAGATGAAATATAAGCTTGTGGCTTATATATGATCATGTAAATACAAAGCACATATATGAGATATAAAATATGTATTTTGTTTTTTTGTATATTGTATTTTTTTTTATATTGTGAACGTTTCTGAAAAGTTACTCAATTAACATGAACACTCTGTAAATACATTTTAATTAAAAAATATAATTAATATTAAAACAGATGATATCCACCGATATACTAAAATATTATCAATATCGTCATAAATTTAAAGTTAACAAAGATACAAGACAAGAAAAATTATTTAACAAAACCGATTATTTTTTTAAAAAAAATTGACTTTTACTACTTTCAACCTATTGTAAATATTAGTCTTTGAAGATAAACAATGTCTATACATTGATGGCGATATTCAAGAGACGAAAATTACTTGGCCAAGTCAGTAAATTTTTTTAAAAGAAATATTTAACCCTTATAATTTTCAACCTATTGTAAGGGTTTGTTTGCCTAAATATTTTAAGTGCTAAAATTTCTTTTAAATATAAATGATTAAATATTTGGATAAAAATATTGATATCTTATATATATATATATATATATATATATATATATATATATATATATATATATATATAAGTCAATCAATTTGGTAATTTATTTTCAAGGCATTATATGAACCTTTTGATCATAACAAATGGAGGATATAAAAAAAGTAGTGCTGAAACGCGTTTGACATGAAAAATACTTTACATAATCATTAAACAACATATATAGAGCTTTTAGACCTTTAAGATTTTTTGTATAAAAAATTAACTTATCTGCCTGTTAAAGATCTAATTCGAATTATCAAGAAACACTTCGAAATGTGTCAGTTTCAAGGATATTTAAATTTGCACTAAAAATAATTCACTTTATATTTGAATAGAAATATGATCATATAGGACACTAAGGTGCAGTTTTCTTAGCAACTGAGCAGGGAGCTTTGCTCATTTGGTTTAGGTGTGTATACTATAGATGTTAGGGTTTATAGGAAGTTGAACAGACTTTTGCTTGCTTTTTTTATTTGTACTACTGTACCCAGTATGGTCTACTTATCTGTGGTCATTTACAAGGTGTCCAGTTACGGTAACAGTAAATCTTTCTCTCTATCTCTCTCTCTCATCGCCTCCATAAGGACAATTATTCAATTTAGGTTCTCCAACACTCGACATTTTAAGCCTTGTCCAACTTTGACCGCTCTCTCTGTCTCTCTCACCTCCCTCTCTCTATAGATCATCTGTACGACACCTTTTATATAAGTATTTTATATTATTGCACCCAGTGTTCTCTTTTGCCGCTCATACACTTTTAACAGGTCGCAGTGTAAATTTCTCTCTCCTGTTCCACTCTGCTAATGGCTTTTACTACTGGTCAAGAATTGCGTGCTGCTCCGTACCCTTATTTGAGCACAGCACTTCCTTTCCACCGATCTTAGTGCTCTCTCTCTCTCTCTCTCTCTCTCTTATATATAAATATATATATATATATTGCTGAACAGGTTTGATATTGCTATTGTGCAGGTTTGATAAAATATAGTATTGCCATTTTTTTGGAAAAATATATTTTGGTTTGCCGTGATGTGTTGATAACTATTTTCTCAATCTGATGATAATTATTCCCTCAATCTTTGAAGTGTAGGGTATGTATTGGTCCCTATTTGTGTTGAAAATTCTCTGCATTTGACTATTTTCCTTTTTTAGACCCCTTAATCATGAGATTCCATGAAGAATAACAAACTGCAGTTGTTTCTGTAGTCTTCTAGTTTGATCCAGTGAATGATATATTACCTAGACATAATTATCTGTCCATATTTTTTATTTATGGCAGTATGCTCTATGTCAATTAGTGTGTGCAGTTAGCAAGAATGCAGTGAAACATAGTTTATTTTCAGTGTTTGAGATCAATATGATACTTAGTTAATTAATGATGTAGTGACCACTGCTGGTCATAGTTCGTTAGCGGATCAAGCGCAAAGTTGTTACACGAAGGCTAATTGTTACGCATTGTGCTGTTAGCAACAAATGTGAACGTTGCAACAACTTGCGTACGTCGCAACAAACACGGATCCACCAGGCGATATATGGCCGTTTCGGTTAGGGCGAAGTGCAGCGGGCAAACGACCTATAAAATAGTGATGGACGCGTGCAGGGAGTCCTAATCGCGCATGCGACCCATTTCCTCTTCTCTCTCTCTCTCTCGCTTCTACAATTAAGAGTATTGAGCTACAGTTTGCTTGCTTTTGTCTAATGATATGCTAACATAATTCTTTATTTTTGCATGCAGAGTTATCTTTGGCATGTTAATTGCTCTTCCTATCACCTTAGTTTACTACATGCTAGGACTCTGAAGATCTAAAGACTCATTGCTGACATTGACAAAGAATTTAGAAAAAATAATGGGACTGGTTGCAAAGTCTTGCAGAATTATTTTCTTCTGTGACAATTGGTTGACTCCGCTAACCTTGAAATATATACATCGAATGTCATTGTCCATCTTATTTAGTGTTAAGGTCCTATTTGGCATGACATAAAAATAGATTATGGTATAACGTTTAGCTTTTGACTTAGTCAAAACACTTATTAACGTGTTTGGTAAATACAAAAAAGAGTAGCGACAAGCGACAAGCTGCGAGTGTATTGAGACGCTTGAACATCCAACGTTTGAAGGTTCAAAAGTAGCGCACGAATATTTTTTATCTAATATACCCTTTCTTATGCATATAATAATGTAAATAATTTAAAAGCTCTCATATGTTCATTTAGATCATTTAACGCTCATAAGCTAATTTAAAAAGTTTTATTTGTCAAATATAATTATTAGTAGACCGTTAATAGCTAATCGCTAAGCGCTAGTCGCTATTCATTATTTGAACTGCTATCATCTAATTATACCACTACTAGCTAGTTAAACAACTAATCATGTCAAACAGAGCCTAAACTTTTTCTAGCACAACTATTTTCTGAAGTATTCTTCACGCCACTGCATTTAACAAATTGGAATCCAAAGCTGATGTATCCCCAACCTGCCAACTCTAACAAAGAACAAAGATAGCCTTTGGGTGCCTTTGGGTTTGCACAAAGAATAAAGGGACTTGACTCATCAAACACCAACATCTTCTATTCTATTTGGTGCATGGTCCTGGATATTATTATTGATGATGATGTCTTGTATTCAAACAGATTCCAGTCTCAAATTTAAGGTTGTATATGATCCGAAAAAATATCATATCTTCTTTACAAAATATTTCTTGTTGCACCGATGATTTGTCAAAAATCAGAATGTCAAAAGAAACAAGTCGACATAGAGTAGCAGGATTTATACTTTTGAATTTAAGATTCTTAAATGTGAAACGTAACCTATCTTTTTTTCATTTTTTTATTTTATTATAAAATAAAGCATGAATTGATTCGGCAAAGTATTAAAAATTTATCGGAAGTTTGGTGTGAAATATGTTTGTGCCTACATATCATATAATGCGTCATCAGATTATAACTAAAATTCATGTTAAAAATACATCTTTAGAATATGACTGGATATGACATTTACATATCTCAATTTTCGACAATGCCAAAAGTGTTGCACCATGCACTAGATCACACGAAAAGATTGTGGGATTTAAATTAGATCCATTGAAGGCCTGCATATAAATGATCAAAGCTTGCAGGTGTCAAAATTCAAAGCTTGTTGTAGATTGAGCAGAGATAAAAGAAATGGTGGAGATCTTATACCATTCCCTGTTACATTGAATAGGTAGAGTATGTTTCCTGCTGCTGTAGTTGCGATGAGTGCATGAGGTGGTTCCAGTTCAAACTGGGTAGTATTTCCTTCCTTTGTGTTTTGCTACTTTTTTTTGGGTGAAGGATAAACGCCACCAGGGTCCATGACTACGAGCACTCGATTAATCCGGTATTCGGACGAAAGCAGCAAGGTAAATTCTGACCAAATTAATGACTCCGGAGCTCGAACTCGAAGCTACTAGCTTCCGATTCCTCAATTCGGGACATATACCCGTTAACCATCTGTGCCAACCAACTTTTGAGCTCAAACACCTTGCCTTCCACATTTTCCCCCCAATAACTTTTGGCCCAAAGGCAGTGACCACCTTGTTAGGTGTGCCAATATGCTTAATGGTCGCATCCCGTTCAATATATGTATTACAATCAAATTCAAGAACCATAGCACCAAAACTGAACTTTATAGGTATGAAAGATTCAAGAACTTTGAATAGACGAGAGATACATCGACGTATGTTGTGACGTCATCCACTCATGCTGCATATCATAACAACGGCGCAGGCGGTCGACGACAACGAAGAGAGGGGAGGAAGAAGAGGACATCGTGAACGGTTGTCTTTATATTGAGTTCGACTTTATATGTTAAAAATGTAGTTACAATATTTTCATTCTTAACTTAGTTAGTCATCTCGGACTCCATTAAATAATTTCTTAGTAGTTGTATAACAGATTTTGTTGCTTGTGTCTTGGGTTGTCAATTCTCTTTAGCTGTTCATTTTTTTCTATATTTAATTTACATTTCTTATTTTTAATTTCTTATTATTTTTTCTTCACTTTTACCCAAATATTATCTAATATACTCTTCCATAAAATAATATTTTCTTATATTACATTAATATTTTTCATTCATTAACAATATTATTTATATACACTAAAATATACATTTCTCCTTATTACTCTATAATTGTATCATAGTAATCTACTTATTTATTCTATTACATACATATTTTTATTTTCTTATTATTTATCTTTTACCCTTACCAAAATATTAGCTTATATTATTTCATAAAATATCATTTATTTATATTATATTAAAATTTATATGTTCACTAAAAGTATAATATATATATACTACACTATAAAATTTTACGTATTAGTCTATGATATATCATATAAATAAAAATATTGAAAGATAAATTATTTTTTTATGGATGAAATACGGAGGTGGTAATGAGCTTATAAGTAATTATCCTCCTTATCATTCAAGACGCATTTTAAATTTATGCATGTCATGAGCCTAAAGTAGACAATTGTTTGAATGGATTAGAGGTGTTACAGAAGGTATCACAACTAACGACGCATGCTCACCCGAACCATATGGGACAGTTCAACGGGAACGTTGAGCTTCAAAGGAGGAAGAATGTAAAGACATAAGACAAAGGTCGAGGGTTAATGCCACATGAACAAAATACTACGGTCATGGGCTTATACGTAGCATCATCCTTTATCATTCATGTATTTTAAATTTTGAATGAGGTGGGGTGTTATAATCTCACTCAATATGATTATATGTTATTTCCATTATTGTAATTTTTTTCTTAATTGTCATATTTTTCTTTTATTTGTCTTGATTTTTTCAATCATTATTGATTCCATTAATTATCATTTTTATATGAATAAATTCAAATTTGAGTAATCAATTATCTGATCCAACCAAGTTTACTTTTGGTCGGGTTTTTTTTTCAAATATCTAAGAAGGTGCCTTACTTTTGATTAATAATGTAATGGAAATATTTGCCAGCCGATATATATTTAATATGTTAATAAATAGTGAATGGTTCATCAATGAGCTAAGTTAGAACGTTTGAATGATGTCAATTATGACACAGGGATGTGACAAATACAAATTTTATAAAAAATATAAATTATGTCATTGGTTCTACTAATCTTAATTTTTTTTGTTACAAAATCAATAAAAAGAATTTGACGAGAAATTAAGCAAATGAGTAATTAAGGCGGAATGACAAAAGGGCAAGAATCTTCTTTCTGGTACACATGAAGGATAATCTTTCAAGATTCAGTGCATAAACTATAAAGAGGTATTAAGATGAATGTATGTCTTGAAAGAACGAAAGAAAATTAATCAGCTTCTCGGGATCATTTAGGCTTAGCTTCATTTATCTTCGATAATGAGCTATTTCAACTTGTGTCCATTATTGTTCGTCCCTTTGCCACATATTTTTTTATTAGTTATCGGTTGTGGTTGTTATGTATACACTTATCCATGATTATTATGAAATATAATGATCTCTTGATAATTATAAAGATTATTAATTTAATGATCATAATGATCATATTCTTATTAATCTCACTACGATTGATCTGGTCATAGTGTTCAACACCCCCACTATGTGAAGTGTTAATCATAGGTTATTTCAAATTCCATTATGTGTAAGACCTTGTTTTGATTCAATTAGTTTTGAATCTCTTATCATGTTTGATAAAATATTTCAGCTATAATTATCTTTTCAAAAGAGTCAACAAACAAATTACCACCATCATTGTCTGTGTAGTGCTAACTAAATGTGTTAATTTGAAATCCAATTTGTAAGATTTTTTTTACTCAATCATTCTCGAGTCTCATTTGACAAATATCCTTGTTGTAAGTCTTTTATGAGAACATCAATTGACATTTTATTGCTAGAGATGCATATCACTGTCATATTTTTTCTTTTTAACCATATCTCAAGTATAATCACAATTTATCTCAAATTTATGAGTAAATTTTGTTGGGAATGGTCACAAAAAAATAGGTTTATTCTGAATAAACTGATGTATATTAGAATATAAAAGTAAGTTAAAATTCTCAAATATTTGAATATAAAAGTAGTTTAGAGTTGTCAGATATTCTACCAAAAGTAGTTCAATAATTCTGATGAGTTAAATAATGATTTCCGAATAAATTTATTAATAATGACTGCAGAATAATAATATTTGAACCTAATTAATTAATAACAACTACATAACAATCACATAATATTGATTGACGATGAAATAAATGTAGAATAATAATTTCATGAATTAAGAAAAAATTAACAATAATCACATACTAATAATTTTAGAAAATGATAGTGAATTGATAATAATTTAATTCAGTGATAAATAATTGATAGTCTTAAGAATCATTTTATTACATAATAATAAGTGATGTAATAATGCATTTATTGTCATTGAGTCACGTAAAAAGTTAAACAAATTTATTTCTATTAAAAGTGTTTGATTATATTTTTTAGAACTATTTGTCATCTACAATCACATGAATTTGTTATGTAAAACTTACTCAACATGAAATATGATGAACCTAATATTTTTACAAAGATAATTATCAATTTATTTTAATTAAAAAATTAGTATGTCATGACAATAACTAGAAAAGTTTAAGTGTGCTGTATAAAATTACCTTATAAATGAAACATCGTTTTAGGTTGGGTGTAAGTTCTTATCCAACCTTTTAAGGCCAGTGCCAATAATCATTATTTTTCTATTGGCTAACTTAAATAAATCTTTCCTTAAACGTTACTTATTTATTTTCATTCAATTTTCTTGATTATTTTTCATTAATGGTGATGAAATAATTGTATATAAATACATTCACTAATAAATATTTTCCATTCATACTTTTTTTGAACTTATCCTAACCTATGATCTCTCCTTCTTGTCTTTTCCCCTCTATAAATACCAATAAACTCTCATTTACCTTGCACAAGCATAACAAACATAGTATCATATCATACCACAACAACAAGGCCATCATCATGAGGTCCTCATCTCTTTTGATCTTGGTTGCTCTTCTCTTCACCTCCATAGTCTTTCAATCCTCGGATGCTGGACGAATGGTTGGACACTCACACTGGAAGACCATAAACAATTTGCGCGACCCCCAGATTGTTAATATTGCAGAGTTCTTTGTCACTACTTTCAACGACATGGACCATCACTCGTATAAGTTGTCCTTTGTCAAAGTGGTTAATGGGGGGGAACGAACCCCTGATGATAAAGTTTATCGGTTGGACATCGAGACTAAACGTGTTGACACCAGTGACACAGAGAAATACCAGGCTATTGTGTCTGTTAAGCGGAGGGACAACACCAAAACACTAGTTAGTTACCTTAAGATCAATTAGTATTTTCCCTCTTCTCAAGTGACTGTGTTTGTTTGATCAACCATGTTTACTTCGTAGCATCTGTTTTAATAATAATAATAACAATAAGTTTTCTTCAAATTATTGCAAGTTTCTTTTTGTGCAAACCGAGTAGTTAATATCTTCTTTTTTATTTTGGTACTCGTTAAATTACATGCCATGATTTGCTTATGTGTCTCATTTTGGACTACAATTTATTTTTGTCACTTTTTTTCAACCAATTTATATCAGTTTAATTTTTTGTAGCTAATATTTGCTAGTATAATTTTTGTAATAAAAGTTATTAGTATATTTAAAGAAACAATAAAAAGTATTTTTTAAGGTAATATACTCGTATATACGAATGGAAATATATATGTGATGGAGATCAAAAAAATGAAAGATGCATTAATTTCTCATAAAAAATAAAACTTATAATGATCGCATAATGAAATAGTCGGATTCAATTTTTTTTCTTTCAAGTTTCACCACGGCATATATTCGAAATACTTTCTTTATTTTACGGCTCCTAGATAATATTCAAAACTATAGATGAAATATAATCTTGTGGCTTATATATGATCATGTAAATACAAAACACATATATAAGATATAAAATATTTATTTTTTTTTAGATTGTATTTTTTTATATTGCGAACATTTCTGAAAGTTACTCAATTAACATGAACATTTTGTAAATACATTTTAACTAAAAATATAAGTAATATTAAAACATATGATATCCACCGATATACTAAAATATTATCAATCTCGTCGTAAATATAAAGCTAACAAATATACAAGACAAGAAAAATCATTTAGCAAAACCAGTTATTTTTCAAAAAAGTATTGGAACTTTACTACTTTCAACCTATTGTAAATATTAATCTTTGAAGATAAACAATGTCTATACATAGATGGCGACACTCAAGAGAAGAAAATTACTTGACAAAATCAGTTAATTTTTCTAGGAAAAAATATTTAAATTTTATAACTTTCAACCTATTATAAGGGTCTGTTTGACTTAGGCTGTGTTTGGAAGACAAAAAATAGAATTTAAAATAGTGTTTAGTGGTTTGACTAAGTTAGCCCGTAAAATTAAGTGTTTGGTAAATTAATTTTATCATTAGCCTTAGCAGTTATCTAGAGGTTCATAGTAGACTAATTTAAAAAGCTTTTAGCGTATAGAGTTTAGAGGTTAATTTTTTTTTCGGATTTAGCCTTCTAATTATATCTTCCTATATTTTTTTATATAATTTTTTGTTAATAAAAATCTTAATTAAATAGTATGAATATAAATAAAAAATTAAAATTTTATTGATTTTATGTATGAGTATAACAAAATTGTAACTGAAAATAATTTATTCTTACATTGCAATAAAACATAAATGCATATTATATTGAAAATTAAATAATTTATTATTTTATGTCCGTTTATGTCATTTTATACTCATAAACTAATTCAAACGTTAAATTTATCAAACACTTACTTATTAATTATCTAATTTAACTTCTAAACGTTAATCGTCATCCGCTAACCGCTATTCTTTATTTATACCGCTATTCGCTAATCAACTGCTATCCGCTCATTAAACCGCTTATCATGCCAAACACAACCTTAGAGGATAAAACATATATGATAAATAATAATATTGATAAGTATTTTAAATGCTAAATTTTATTTCAAAATATAGTTGTTAGATGTATAAATAAAAGTGCTGATATTTTACTTAATTTTTTAATTTATAAATTATCACCTTAACTATTTATAAAAATATAATTTTTATTTATCAAGTATAAACTTTTTTAAAAATAATTTTAAATTACTTATAAATTGTCAAATAAACTCTAAATATTAGTAAGTTTTAAAAGATAAACAATGTCTATTCATAGATTGCGATATACTTTCTATTATATAGCCATCTCTATCTCCATGTGTTTGACATGTAAATTAAGCCCACTACTTTTTCATCATGTCTCCTCTTCTTCTTCATTTAATATTGTTCCTTTTGATCTCCAATTAAACATGTCCTTAAACATATAGCAAGCGATCAATCAATCAAATATATACTTTATTCTTGGTCCCCTCTTTATCACTTTCTCTCTCCTTTAATTTGTTTGTGCTCCTTTTTAGTGCATTGTGGTGCCTTTGCCTTGCCTTGATAAGCTTTCGTTCCAATAACAACACATTTCCGTAGCATCTTCAAAATGCTCCCTGTCTCATGAAGTGGCATCGGAATATTAAATTATTGGGCATTAAGTCAAGGTGCTAATGGATCTCTCACATCCAAATGATCTAATAATAATAATAATAATAATAATAATAATAATATCTCTCTCACACAAATTCACAATTCCACTAGCGATGATGATGACATATCTTGATTGGGCTACCCCATTCTTTAATATATATATATATATATATATATATATATATATATATATATATATATATATATATATATATATATATATTATATCTC
>LTAE01001231.1:0-30937 GCA_001647135.1 Pontederia paniculata | reverse complement strand
CTCTTTCTCTCTCCTCCATCTCCCTAAGAACACTTGTTCATTCTCCTGCTGCTGCTGCTGCCTCTTCTTCTTATATGTCTCCTGTCGTCAAACTTGTGTGAGCTCCCAGAGGCACTCGTACTTCTCTCAGGCGGCTCTGTGTTTGCTGCAGGGTCCTTTGTCTGCCGCCAAGAATGGATCTTGAGCAAGGCGGCGGCCGCTCCAATCCTGTAACAGTACGTCCGGATTGCTGTTCGTCGTGGTTCCAAGTTGCTTCCTTTTTTGATCGAATTATTCTGCATTTTTACTCTGATTCATGCCTCCCGGTTGGAACTTTTGATTTGTGGCAGAGGGAGTCGTGGCGGACGGTGCTGTCGCTGGCTTACCAGAGCCTGGGCGTCGTCTATGGCGACCTGAGCACGTCGCCGCTGTACGTGTACAAGAGCGCCTTCGCGGAGGACATAGAGCACTCGGAGACCAACGAGGAGATCTACGGGGTGCTCTCCTTCGTCTTCTGGACGCTCACGCTCGTCCCGCTCCTCAAGTACGTCTTCATCGTGCTCCGGGCCGACGACAACGGCGAGGGCGGCACGTTCGCGCTCTACTCCTTGCTCTGCCGCCACGCCCGCGTGGGCTTCCTCCCCAGCGGGCAGCTCGCAGACGAGGAGCTCTCCGCGTACAAGAAGACGGATGGCTGCTGCGGCGGGCAGCCGCCGTCGGACACGGCGGCGTCCAGGGTGAAGAAGGCGATGGAAAAGCACCAGGTTCTTCAGCGCTTGCTGCTGATTCTAGCCTTGATTGGGACGTGCATGGTCATCGGCGATGGCGTCCTCACGCCGGCACTCTCCGGTAGAGCGCTGATCTCAGATTCCTTTGGTGGAATTTGATGCTGTCGGATTTTATACTCCTTTTGCTAATTGATTCGTGATGCTTTACAGTTTTCTCGGCGGTTTCAGGGCTTGAGCTTTCGATGTCAAATGAACAGCACAAGTGTAAGCAAATTTTAGGCCATTGCCACCAGATTCTGTTCCTGTTCATGACACATACTAAAACTTTGCACAAGTAGTAGTGCAAGAATTGTAGCAAAGCAAGTACTAAAACTTTGTTGCAGAACCTTTTTTTTCGGTAGGAAAAAGGGCTGATAGCCCCGGGAAGTTAACTACTTAGAGACATAAAAGAGGGTATATGGATTCGTGCGTAGTCGCAGAACAAGACTAAACCCATATGTTGAGGTGGTCGCAATAGTAGCATGCCATGAAGCCTCTGGTTCAGCGCGTGTTTTGCTAGGTGGTCCGCTGCACCATTGGCCTCGCGATATACGTGGGTGATTTTGACATCCCATGATCGCTGAAGGAGGCGATCGATAGCCGCGACTATGTCGGCAATATGAGGTGCCGCATTTGAGCGGCTATTTAAGAGGTTGACTACAGCTTCCGAGTCTGACTCAAGGATGATACGTTTGAGCCCATGTCTCCAAGCAAGATCCAAGCCATCATATACACTATGTAGTTCGGCCTCAAGTACTGTGGCTGAACCTATGCGTCGAAGAAATCCAAGAATCCACTTTGTTGCAGAACCTTAGCAATCCAACTTATGTAATCAGTAGGCATAGGGAGGATTAAGAGGACCTCTAGAGCAATTTTTACATCTCTTGTCTCTGAAATGGAACTCAACATCTGAACCTTTCAGCTTCATAACTAAGAAACTATCAGGACTACTATGAATATAAGCATCAACTTGTCTGCTAAATTCTAACTTCTGGATTTCCTGTTATGATTGATTGATCTGATAATGTAGTGTTATGCATCTACAGATGTCGAAGTTCCCGTCGTATGCTTTATACTGGTTTGCTTGTTTGCTCTGCAACATTATGGTACACATCGAGTTGGAATCCTGTTTGCACCAATTGTCATTACTTGGCTCCTGTGCATCAGCATGATTGGTGTTTACAACATTCTCCATTGGAACCCTCAGATCTACCAGGCACTCTCTCCATACTACATGTTTAAATTCTTGAAGAAAACACAAAGGGGAGGTTGGATGTCACTGGGTGGAATCTTGCTATGTATAACAGGTATTTCAAAATTCTGTGCTTGCTATATCATCTGATCAAGACTGGTTCTTCGTATGCCGCATTCAGATATTTGTTTGTGATTGCAGGGTCAGAGGCAATGTTTGCAGATTTGGGGCATTTCTCACAAGCATCAATCAAGGTAAAAAATTATCAGCAGTGAGAATTCCAAAAACTATTGGCTATCTGATGCATAAATTTAACAATTTGTATGGTACATTTTACGTAAATTAGTATCTATCATCTTTTGATGTGTGAATAAATAAACAAGGAAACACCTAATTTGAGAAGGTTTAGAGTCTTACTGTCTTACCTGATAAATTGTGTTCTGATATCATGGTCTATGCCATTGAACTGCAAAGAAATGGATCTTTGATAAATTTTGTTTTAATTGCAGATATGGTGAGTTCTCACTAATCAACATTTATTTATCTGCAGATTGCTTTCACATCTGTGGTATACCCGTCATTGATTCTAGCATATATGGGTCAAGCTGCTTATCTTTCTAAACATCATATAATCGAAAGCAACTATCGAATTGGATTCTATGTCTCAGTACCAGGTGTTCGTCTTTGTCTTTTATGTTCTGCTAACAAGAATCTAAAGAGTAATGCAAATGAGTCTGCTGATTTCTGGCACACTAACATGTCAAACGTTCTTGTGGCAGAAAATTTGAGGTGGCCTGTTCTGGTAATTGCTATACTTGCGGCTGTTGTTGGAAGTCAAGCTGTGATTACTGGTACTTTCTCAATCATCAAGCAATGCTCTGCTTTGGGATGTTTTCCGAGGGTGAAGATAGTTCATACATCATCCAAAGTGCATGGTCAAATATACATCCCGGAGATCAACTGGATCCTCATGGTATTGTGCTTAGCTGTTACTGTTGGCTTCCGAGACACAAAACATTTGGGCAATGCATCAGGTAAAAAAAGGCAAAGAACGTCTTATCTGAAATACTTGTGCATAGATCTTAAACAACTGATTATGACCAAAATAAAAAGGATTGATGAATGCCTTATACAACCAGTTATAAGATTTGTGGATGAAAGCATGACACTAGAGGAATGTGGCCATAAGAGCTGATGCAATTCTTTGATTTCCCAACAAAACCTTCTCTTTCTTTGAGTTTATTGTTAGGTCTATTTTTAACTTCAGACATGTTCCTTTGTTTCATGTCCCTTGGCCCACCTTCTTTTAAATGCAATTTCACATGAATAGCCAACAGAGATTATTGCTTGTCGGACATGATACCAATACGAGCTGCGTTCATAATACTAATACATGTTGCGTTACGGTATACTAGATGAAGATTCCTGTTGTATTTGTAATAACATTTGATGCTACAATTTCTTGAACAGTCGAAGTCTTTTACAATGCCACTCAGTTTTCTTGTATAGAAGCCTGTTGTTCTTAAGGTTACAATTACATAACATCTGGGCTGTCTTGACATCTTATGTCCTTTTGAAACAGGGCTTGCTGTAATCACCGTCATGCTGGTTACAACATGTTTGATGTCCCTGGTGATCATCCTGTGCTGGCACAAAAGTATCTTCTTTGCTATCAGCTTCATCCTTTTCTTTGGTTCAATTGAAGCACTCTATTTCTCAGCCTCCCTTATCAAGTTCTTACAAGGTGCTTGGGTTCCTATCATTCTCTCGCTTATATTTATGATTGTTATGTACGTGTGGCACTTTGGCACGCTGAAGAAGTACGAGTATGATGTGCAAAATAAGGTCTCGGTCAACTGGCTACTCAGTCTCGGGCCTTCGCTTGGCATAGTTCGTGTAAGAGGCATTGGCCTCATACATACTGAGCTTGTATCAGGAATCCCTGCTGTCTTCTCCCACTTTGTCACAAATCTCCCTGCATTCCATCAGGCAAGTTGATCTCACTAATTTTCTCTCCTTAAAGTTATATCATGAATAAGAAATAAGTTTGTGTTTCTTTCAATTCCAATCCGTGATGCTCTTGTCCTTTCATCCTATTAAGATTGACATTTCTTTCTGTTATTTTCTTGTTCTGATCTTGAAAATTATCATATTTTGCCATGCCGAGCAGGTTCTTGTCTTCCTATGCATCAAGTCTGTCCCCGTTCCACATGTGCAACCAGAAGAGCGGTTCCTTATTGGCAGGATAGGCCCCAAGGAGTATCGGCTGTACAGATGCATCGTTCGTTATGGATACCGTGATGTTCACAAGGATGACTTGGAGTTTGAGAAGGACCTCGTCTGCAGCATCGCCGAGTTCATCAGATCAGGGTGTGCTGCAAGAGAATTTGACAAGGATGAAGAGAGGATGACTGTTGTTGGAGCCGGAATTCGGCTTTGTGAAGACAATGGCGACGTGAAAGATGCACCTGGACCTTCGGATTCAAGGGAGATACATCCATCACCTGTCGTAACCAAGAAGAAGAAGAAGGTGAGATTCATGGTGCCCGAGAGCCCGAAGATGGATGCCAGCGTAAAGGCTGAGCTACAAGAACTTTTTGAGGCGCGAGAAGCAGGCATGGCATTCATACTAGCGCACTCGTACATGAGGGCAAAGAGTGGGTCAACCTTCATCAAAAGGCTTGTGATCAATCTGGGTTATGACTTCTTGAGGAGAAACTGCAGAATTCCTGGTTACGCAGTGAGCATCCCTCATGCCTCCACCTTAGAAGTTGGCATGGTTTACCATGTATGAGAACCGAGGGGTTGAGCAGTAGTTGTACATGCCTTCAATTTTACCATGTAAAGTTTAGTACATTGAATCAGGTTTTTGTTGCCAAACCACCTGTTTACAAGTTCTTTCTTATCTAGACTTCTAGAAATCTACATGTCATCAGGAGCAAAAAAAAAAAAAAAAAAAAAAAAAAAAAANTGAATCAGGTTTTTGTTGCCAAACCACCTGTTTACAAGTTCTTTCTTATCTAGACTTCTAGAAATCTACATGTCATCAGGAGCAAAAAAAAAAAAAAAAAAAATAAAAAAAACTGTAGAAACCTCAAGATGGACTGGCAAGAACACAAGAAGCACCCAAAATAACTCAGTAGTGGAAGGCAAAAAATTGACCCCAAACTGATGAAACATCACCTTAATCCTCAAACACTTTGAATTGTTATATAGCATGCAGATGAACTGTTGCCTTAGATTAATTTAAATAGTCCTGCTTCATTGAGCAATTGATGACAAATATGCAAATCTGTGCTCCTAATCTTGTATATGGATCAATTGTAGAACTTTCTTGATTTAAAACAATCAGTAGGTAAATCAAACATACTACAGGAACTCAAGATTTAGTAAAGGTCGGAGGCTCAAGTACTACTTCCACAACTACTATGCTGAAGTTTCTAAGTAATGTATCTGCAGGTATACATATCTCTAGTACACATGATTATGGCAGATGTGGTTCTAAGCCGCAGCAAAAAGATCGATTATGAAAAGTATATTCAGACAAATGGAGCATAGCTCTTGCAGGATTGATATAGTTGCAAGAATAACAAGTATTAATGGATTCTAAGACAATTGTCAAATCGTTCTTGGGCGAGGCACAAAAGATTTCTGGTGGGCAAGTAACTGAACAAGCTTCTCACACAGCATAACACTTTAAAGCATACAACTGAAGATTTTTCAGAGGGTCAAAGACCAAATCATCATGTCAAAGGACTTGATATTCCAACTCAGGATGCACTTCCAAACATTAAAAAAAAACTTCTGATCTCGCTGACTTAAGCAGCCCCTCCATTGATCTGAAGCAAACGAGACAGCAAGGTGATCCTGTGGAGTTGCTTCAATTGAATGAAGCAGTGAGTCCAGAGGCAAATACAGACCTAGAAAACAATATTTCAGGGCAGAGGAGCATGAAGCATAGCTCAGTTTCTGCTAAAGTTAGTGATGGCAATAGCAGTCTTATGAAGACTAGTGAGAGTGCCAAGATAAGCATGAAGACTAGTAAGAATAGTATGTGCAGGGATAGCACAAGCAACGATGTCAAGGAAGAAAGCACTTGTAGTAGCATAGACAGTAGCATTAGCAAGCCTCACAAAGCAAATGATTCAAGATGGGAAGCTATTCAAGCTATTCGAACCAAAGATGGTGTTCCTGGTTTAAACCATTTTAGGCTAATCAAAAGATTGAGTTGTGGCGACATTGGAAGTGTTTATTTGTCAGAATTGAGTGTAACTAAATGTTACTCTGCAATGAAGGTTATGGACAAAGCATCACTTGCAAGTCGTAAGAAGCTGCTCAAAGCACAGACAGAAAGAGATATATTGCAATGTCTGGATCACCCGTTTCTTCCAACATTGTATACTCATTTTGAGACAGAAAGTTTTCATGTTTGGTTATGGAGTTTTGTCCTGGTGGAGATTTGCATACACTTCGGAGGAGACAGCCTGGAAGTATTTCACAGAGCAAGCTGTCAAGTATGAATACATAGACTTAATTGTTTTTTCTTGGAGATTTATCATTTTCATCACTAGAAGAAAAGTTCTTAGTTTTCTCTGCAGGAATAAAGCTGTGTAGTTAGGCAATTTATTTGTTGATGCAAACTTGTCTTCTTTATGACCCCTACAATGAAACCCAGATGTCCCTTTGCTAACCCCAAGAATCAAAATATGCACCATTTGCTTGGATTCTGGCTTCAGCTGAAACTCTCTCCCCGCCAGAACTTAATCACATGGAGGCTCTCTTCTTCTGTGGATCTTTGGACAATGATTCGAGATGAGTATCCCTTTGCCCTCATCAAGTGACATATCTGTGAGGGATTGTTTGCTGCGAGGGTGACCATGTACAGGCAACCCTTTTCTGACAGTAGTTCATCCACAACAGGAAGGATCCTATCAATCACCTGACGTCCGTCTTCTCCGCCAGCCCAAGAGGCAGTGATCCCCTCACAGCCAACTTCACTATCAGGTGTCGGCACATAAGGTGGATTCACAATTACCACATCCATCATACCGGCAAGGCGTTTCTGGAATGCAAATGCGATATCGGTACAAACGATCTCAGCGTGCACGCCGTGAGCTTCAAGTGTTTTGCGAGTTACTTCAGCCGCATGAGGATTAATATCAGTCGCAAAATAATGAATCTTCGAACCTTCTTGGCCAAGCATGAGAGCAAGAGATGTGATAGCATAGCCACTGCCACAACCCATTTCCATGCAAAACCTTGGCTGTTGCTCCAACAGGTTATTTCGGTCAGCTAGAAGTGCATCAACCAGCGCAAATGAGTCATCACACGGTTCATAGACCTCAGGGTGTGAACTGACAAGCCGGATTAGGGCAATTCTAGGTAATGCCATGAACAAAGCCTGTCAAAAGCATGAATTCAGCTTCAGAAGTACTGGTGAAACTATATAACAGCAGAAAAAAACTCACTTGTCTGATGCTGACCTCTCTGGTTTCAAGGGACCTTGGTGATTCTATGTCTATATAAATGCTCCTCTGTAATTAATATCCAGCAAATGAAGTATCTTGTCACACATAGGCAACATACCTTTTCATCCTGCATTTCCTAGCATGTTAGAAAGTCTATATAACAAAATAACTTGTGTCCCTCCTCTCCTTTACTTTATGAATATTGAAACAATCCTATAACAGTTAACTTGCAAGACAACAGTTGCATATGCACTGCAACATGCAAAAGAAGTAAAAGTAACTACAAACAATATGGTGATCACATTCATCACCATTTCATTCACAAGGAAGAAAAAATGAGATATCACTATACCAGAAATTTCATTGGAAGCCACTTAAAATTCAATTATTCATGACACACTGTGAGTTGCTTCACCACATTCAATAGAGACCTATCTAGAAAATCCATATGTGCTATGTTTGAAAGAAAGTGCTTTACCCATGCATCCATCCACTCACAGTCTCACCATACAGCAACCATGCCATTCAGATGGAACAGCGGCAACTAGTAAAGATATCAACTTTAACAAGCAGCAAATAGTAAAGATATCAACTTTAACAGATTCAAGACAAGATTGCCACAAACTGAAACGATATTTCTGCTTAGGAGGAGTATTCGTGCAAAAAAGAAACCTTCTTTTCCACAATACTCCTTATGAACAAGTACCCACTTTTGATCCATGGAATGATCAAGAAATCTGGATAAGAATAATTGCATTTATTCCTAAAAAAATGCGTATGAGAGGGAATCGAATGAACAAACCAATCTAGTTACAGATTGACCAAGTGCTTACGGGAGACGATAAAAGCGTCGATCGTACCTCGCGCGCAGCATGCCGGAGAAGCGAACCGATGCCTGCGGGCCGGCGGCTACAAAGTTCTCCGGGATGAAGGGTCGCCGGGATGGACAGACGACGGCGGAAGGGTGAGATGGGGATGAGGGCTCCGCTTATAACGGCATAAGTAAGCCCTTTTTAAAATCCATTTATTTTTTTCAACTATTTTACTAAAACAATATTATTATTATTATTAGTAGTATTTTTTTGAGAAGGTAATTATTATTATTATTATAAAAGAACTTGTTATGGCTTCTATTATTTTCCATTAAATTTTATTCAATATTTCTTTTGAAAAATATGAAATAAAGTTCGATTATTACAAAATTTTGTGACTATACCTACTTTATAACCTCATATTTGTCGAATTAAATTTCGGGTGAACAATTCATAATGGAAATAATATGAAATCATCGCAAAGAACATGAAGCCGGCAGACCCAAATTTCTCGTGTAAAGGGAATAAGACAATAAAAAAAAAATCTAGGGACCATTTTGTTATAGATAAATCAAAACTAAAATATCATTAAGTCAAAAGTAAAATAAATACAAAAGACTTGAAAGATACTTAAAAATATAGAAAAAAACTTTTTGACAATGAAAAATCTGGATAATTTTAGATATAAAAAACGAGAAAAATGTAAAAAAAATGTGAACAAGAAAATAATTCTGCACCTTTGCTTTTTTTTTTCTTTGCCAAAACATTAATTAAACTTCTTTAATAGAAATAATCCTCACTTTTACACCAGGGAGGAAAAAATAGTTAAAAAAAACTATTTTTATGTATTTAAACAAATTATTAATATTAATATAATACATCTCCTTCCCGGTCTTAATGCCCTTCCTGCGAGAACGGCGGCGGGTTGCTTCCGCCGAGATCCATCGACGACTTGGTCGACACCGGCGGGGCGACGTACCGGAAGGAGAACCCCCGGCGGACGCCGTCGCCTTCGGAGTCGCTGTCCTGCCCTTCATCGAAATTGAGCGCGTAGCTGAGCGGGTCGTACCCGAACCTGCCGCTGCCGCCGTTCCGGTTGCGCCGGAACCGCCGGATGAAGGTCTTCCACTTGGGGCCGGCGACGAGCCCGGACCACTCCCGGACCTTCTTGAAGGCCCTCAGGCCCCTGCTCACCCACCACCGCCGGGAGAGCGGGGTCGGCGAGTTGGGGGGCGGCGGCATGCGCTCCCATGCTTCGAAGGGGACCCAGAAGCTGCAGCAGCCGCGCTTGGCGAATGCGTCGTCTGCGGCGGCGGCGGGGACTAGCGCCCCCGGGTTGTCGGACGCCGGTATATGCTCGTCGGCGGCCGTAGATCCGTACATGGCGATACGGTTCGATGTGGACGAGACGAAGACGCCGGAGATGAGATCAGACGATGAGGTGGTCGGGGTTGGGATTTGGTCGCGGCCGTCGTCGTCCTCCTCTCATGCATGTCGCGGGTTATGTGCTTTTCTTTCTTCTTCTCTCTCTCTCTCTCCTTGACCTGTGAGAGAGAGAAAGAGGAGGAGAGAGAGAGAGAGAGAGAGAGAGAGAGGAGAGAGAAAGTGAGGGAGGGAAGGAGAAGGAGGACGACGGAGATGGTGGTGTAAATTTAAAGAGGAGGATGCGTTATGTTCCTCCTCCACCACTGGGACCCACGCCTTATCCGGAGATCCCGGAAAAACCAATTAAAAAAGTTTTATCTTTTTTTTTCAGATAATAATAATAATAATAATAATAATAATAATAATAATAATAATAATAATAATAATAATAATANATATATATATATATATTGTTGCAGTTATAATAATAACCTTATATTATTTTAAAAGATATAACGATCGTTTAGTTCTGAATATTCTATCATCATCATTTCAGTGTAATATTGAAATAGGAAAAATTAAAAAGTATTTTCATGAATTATAAATAAATTATTAATCATTGTCAATATAATCATTTGTTACATTTGTCATGTTCAATAGCCGAAATAATCTCATTTTATTATTTGGAGTTGTTTTTCTTCCAATAGTATTGTGTTAGGTGTAAGGTGGAAAGATAAAAAAAAAACAGAAAAAACACTATAAATTTTAATTAGAATCAATAGAATAGGTATTAATAATTAATTTGATGGCTACGTACTTATTTTTGAAAGTTTACCAATAATTATATTTATTACTTACTCATAACCATATATATTTAAAAAAGGAGAGATTGAAAAAACAAAAAAAACGAAGGGATGAATGATGAAAAGAGGGAGGTGCAGTGTGCCTTTTTAGTATATGCAAAAGATAAGAAATTACATCCAATTCTATACCTTCCTATTATTTATTTTTAATATATTTTTCATTATTAACCTGATTACCTTAATAATGATAATATGTGTAATTGTCCTTTATTTGACCCAATTCAATTAGTATTAAAGATCAATTAAATCTGGACACGAACGCATTAAATTTACATTTATGGTCAATGGCAGGTACGCAAGTAACTAATATTTCCTTCCCATGTGTGCCCAATCAACATTTAGTTCAATTGCTTGAGCCCTAATACATCAAACTAAGAAAATATCAGTACTAAGAAAAGTATACCTCTAATAAGTAAACGTAAAAGGATCAACATTTCCAATTGCTAATTGAAAAAGATTGGAAATTTAACAAATTAAATAAGCATAGGAACACATGAATCACTAGATATAGATTACACGATGTTCTTACAACAAGAACAAATACAAAATACATCTAAGCTCGTCTTCATATCAAAATAGAAACAAAAGAATCTCACAACCGCAAAGAATGGCCACTATCTAATGACAATATCACCTGTTCGATACCGACGATACAGCATCATAAAAAGAGGAGCACCCATATGAATCTCACGCACGTTTTCTGTTCCCCAGTTTGAGAAAACAAAAAAAAAAGTGGCTATATACTTCTATGTGTACAATGCAATCTTTAAATGATCAATTTTGCTTCTGTTGCCTGAATCCACTATCAAAATGTCAGAAGCACAAGAGGAATGTGCACTCGTGAAGAATAAGGAATACCCTAAGCGTGAAAACCTGAGTGGCTTGCTGCTGATTAAATAATCAGAGGCCTAATATCTTTGAGCTGACGAACTGCCAGGTGGTGCTGGTGGCAACCTGTTTGGCGTGCGACGACTACCAGAGTTCGGCCCAGAATTCACATCACCGTTCTGTGCAGGATCGCTGTTCCGGCGGCCATGGCCATTAGAACTGTTGGATCTAGATTCACCACCAAATGAGTTGTCCACTGACCCATTTGCTGCAGCATCAAATGCTGAGCGCCAGTCCTCGCCTGAAGAAGAATTGGCCCTTGGGCTGCTTTCTGTAAAGCATTAAAGCAAAGCAAAATGTTCACTCAATCAATATTTGCACTCGTGGAAAAATAAATAGAAGATAACATGTCAAAGAAATTGCACAATGGAATGAAGTCAGGTTTCATACCAAATTTTAACAAGACATTTGGCTCATTTGTTTCATTTGAACTTGCAGATTAGTCATTCAACAAATATAATAATAATTTCAATCAAGTCATCATAATTTACTTGTAGACAAAAGATGGATTATACAAATAATGTGGAAGACAACATACTTATTGTAGATTGGTAACAAGTGAATTGATTTTGCGTCATCCGAATTATTGGTACCTATAAACAGATAAGTAGCCTAACACATACCCACTCCATTGGACATGCTAGCAGCTGCTGCTCGATTATCATGTATGCTCAGCTGACGTGTGAGCTTCGAAAGAATTGATGACTGCTTTTGGAATCGCTCCCGCCGTCGCTTCACATTTTGATCCTCTTGGAGTAGCTCCTCGATTTTTACGCCGCTCTGAGCACTGCATCATGAGGGAAATGGAAAACATCAACACTTCTAGAAAGTAGCCATAGACAATCTCTCTCTCTCTCTCTCTCTCTCTCTCTCTCTATGCACACACACACAAGATGTGGTTATCTTTGAAAAAAGAGAAAATGACATTAAATTAAGACAAGACATCCACTTGCAGAGCATTACAGCTCATCCATGTTTTAACCAACATCCACAGACAGTCTGATGCAAATAGAATCTGTACCCTAGTCTAGAATATAAAATCTAAGCAAATGTTCTAGTGCTGTATCATTGTCTGTCTATCTTGCACAATGTTAATCCTCGAGACTGGAGGGCAATTGAAGTAACTACCTAGTTTCAATGCTTGCATGGTGTACTGATGTAGATTGTGACAAAAACTCGAGGATAAAAAAAATAAGACGGCATTTTCCTTCTTTCTCATTATGGTTTCAAGTATAAAAAAAACAATGTAGCATATACATGTAAAATAGCAACATATCTGCACAATCCAAATACCATCAACATGACGATCACCAAAAGTCTCATTAATCATGAGAGCCCTAATCTGGTGGCATTTCATTTGCTAAATGTCAACCAATATATTAATGTTGTACAAATAGTAATCATATGTGAAAAGCAAACCTTATAGAACTGTATAACTGATTCAGCATGTCTTCCTTAGCTTTCTCGACTTGACAAAGTACAACTGCCTGCTCCATTAAAAAGAAGATCATGTTAAGGGTCCATTCTTTGGCAAGATGACATGTTAAAGGAAATTACTTACCTTAGGAACATTTGCAGCAAGACTGTTCAAAACAGCCTCCACATATCCACGAACTTCTTGAGACATCCATCTAAGCTCTTCTTCTGGATCAGCTGGTCTTCTAGCCATTGTGTCCTAAAATACATAAAACTAAATTTAGGTACAATAATTGTACAATTTCATAAGAACACATGAGATTATGCAGGCCAAAACCCACTAGTGAACCATCTGAATGGCTCTGCCTCATGGATGAACTATGATCAAAAGCAGGCGCTCCTTTGGGAGGAATCCCTTTGGAAGGTTGAGTGATATTGTGCAATTTATTAACCCATTCGAGTTTGTCAGCCATGCTCTCAGCCTTTAACACCACAGCACTATGAGCTGTACCAATAAAATCAGAACCAGTTTTAGGTGCGAGAACTAACAAAGAAAAAAACTTAATATTGACACAAAGTTACCTTTTAAAACTGTCTTGTAAGGAACCTTGCTGGTAATCTTAAAGACAAGACTTGGGCCTTTTTCTGATCCATTGGCTTTCTTAGAGTCCTTGGAACTTTTGGAAGGTTCATCTTCATCTACCTCCTCGACGTTACACTCCTGTTGAGATCACATAATAGTTATGAAAGTAATTCATCCATGAACCCTCAAGAAGAAAAAGATCATAGATGGTAGATAGGCTTGATACATAGAGATGGCCTGGGCGAGCTCGGTCAATTTGGCCCGAAGCTTGACCAAGTTTCAGGTCAGGCTGCACTAAGATTTTTATTTTAGAAAAATCTGCCTAGCTCAGAGACAACAGCTTGATTGCTTGCCTTCCAACCCTTCTCCCTCCTCCCCCTGCCAACCAAACAATTATTTGAAGCCATATTACCGTTGCCTCCGTCCAACCAAATATCCAGGAAAAGCTATGACAATCTGGTCCAAAAGTTCCCCAGCTCTGTTAATTTATGCCACAACTCAACTGTCTCTTGAATTCTCTCATTCAACATTCCAAGTCCAACAAGTATCTTTCTGATCTAGAATTAAGGTCAACTTTAAAAAAATTAAGGTCAACATAGGATGTTCATTCCTCCAAAATTGTAGGATGATTAGAAACCTTTAAAAGTAATTACAATATCTTTCAAATACCACAAGTTATGTTTAGAAATAGATATACACACTGAAACAAATGAATCAAGGATGTGCATTGAACAAAGAGAACTAACATGCCAAGCCAGTTTTTTAATATGCCAAACTGCTAAGTTTCAGAAAACCGACGAGAATATTTCTATTCACCTAAAAACCATGATATAAGGCGAGTAAAAGGGCAATGATGGTACCTCCAAGACGATGACACCACGGAAATGCTTTTCATCTTTATTCTTAGTGTACCCGAGCTGAAAAAGGAGAGCTAAATATCAGCTCATAATATAATATGGGACAAGTAAATAAAACATATTGGTGTAATTGCAGAAGGATGTCATAATTACTTTTCCGGTTTTCGCATTCAGGACAAAGAAACGTCTACTCCAGCTATTTGCCTTGGCACTCTTCTTCATTAAGTAACCTAGTTGAAAAATCAGTAGCAGCCCCATATTAGAAGCCCGTAAATGATAAATCTCAATATGCATTAAATGACAATGGATATTGAGATGAAATACAATCATATGGAGACGGCAGATTTGAAGTGTTGCAAAATCATGGTACAGTATTTTGATAATTCAATATTCGAATCACTCCAGTACTCCACTAATTCAATATTCTAGTATACTCATGCAGCAATGACATGCCATTGTCATATCAACAAGAAAGTAACTTTTATTAAATTTACCCTAATAAAAAAAGTGCACACTCATTTAGTTTTTCTTTAAACAGGGGCAAAAAGTATATTTATGTGTCAAATACATTCTTTTGTTAATATGATAGTGCACATCATTAAAATTAAATAATTTCTTGGTCGAGTGACTTGAATATCTGATTTTTCAGATAAGATGCGCAATCCAAATACTGAAAAAAAAATTCAGTGGCCTATACAATAATTTTGCAAAAGTTGGATGGCCTATGACATTTTAAAATGGATATGTGAAGGCCATAGATTACATATTATCTACAAACCAGACAGTCACACATCAGGATCATATCAGTCACATGTGAAAGAGAATAACATGGTACAAGAATGACATTGACATCTAAGTACCACATTAGTGGGTAACCTACGAACATATTTTTGTAGGTGGAAAAGATAAATGGGAGAATGACTCACTTACAATTCAAAATTGAAGGATGGTTTCGATACAAAAGGTAAAGTCAAGGTTCGACTGTGAAAATTTAATCTGCATTAGCCCTCTAGCGCATCTACAGAGGAATTCCACTTTTTTTCCTTTTGTTTTCACTTCCTGATCTATGGACTAATAAATCCATTAATTCCCCTGGTATTTCATAGTTACACATAGTCTAAAATGTGGATAGCATAGTACGATATTGTTGTCTACCTGCAGTCATTTCTCCAGAAGCCCCAGTAACTTGCAAGGTTGAGCCTTCTTTTGTGTCTTTCTCTGACGGGTTTTGTTTGTCTTTGTCTTTGTCTTTATCTTTGTCCTTGTCCTTCATAGATTTCAAGCTACCACTTATTTGTTGCATTCCTGGTTGGGGGCTTGACGCCTGATGTCAAACCAAAAAATAAAGCTTTCATATTAGCCAAAGGTCATGTAAAAGGATTTAACATGTTTCTTTTCAGTTACATTTTATTTTAAATGAAAAATTCAGTCCACTCTAAGAGAAAAGTTCAGAAAATAACTCTATTCAGTATAGCTTGCTCTGCTTCATTTCCTCTCTTGGATGAACGGTTCTTCAACTCTTCTTCACGGCGTTGCCTATCCATTCTGGTAATAACCCTCAATTAGAAATTACCAAATGCCAATAAAGAAACATTTCTAAAGCGTCTACATATAAACACACTCAAGTATCAAGGACCTAACCAAGACTTACTACTTCAATAAGATATTATCACTGTTACTACATTATTCCCATTGATGCATGTGCTCCTACAAAGCAAATTGAAGTTTCCAAAAGAGAAAAGGGAAAAAAAATGATGAAAGGTTTGCCACATTCCCAACTTTATTGAAGCCATTGGGCATAATGGCACAAAATAGTAAAATAAATAAATAATATTGTCGCAGTTAATCTCTTAAACATCTTCACAGTTAAGAAAGAAACATTAGACAAAAGTTCATTGCCCAACGGCTAATGAGGAAACATGAAAAAAATTTGGTACATAAAAAATTTCATATTAAAGTTTCTTATTAGTCCTTATTTGCACAAAATAGTATAAAATTAATCATAAAAGTCAAACCTTCGTTGCACAAGGCGGATGAAATGTTGAGGAGGGACAAAAGCACGCTCCATATCAACCAATGCGACAACCATCTTTTTGGCTTCATTTCTGAAGTTCTCTAAGGCAGAAGATGCAATGGCAACCACCTTCCCCAAGAAAATTGAAAAGATGTATACCATCAATCAAATTTATTGAATTATGGAAGGTGGTAGAATATATCCAATCTTTATCAAATAAGTAAGCAAATATTTTTTTTTTGATAAGTAAGCAAATATTAATAGTACCTCACGTTTAAAAGGAGGATATCTGCCAAGTCCTGGGGTAGCATTTGCTGAAGCAGAAACAATGTCCAATAATACACGATGAACCTGTTCAATAAACGTTAAAACAATGGAAACTTTATGTTAATACAGAGTAAGATCACAGAAGGGTATTGTTTAAGACAAGCTTGTTTCATAAGTACAAAAAAACATAATATATCTAAATCACAAAGTTACTGTTAATCACATTTCATAAAAAGTTTAATAGATATGATAGTAACCAAATAGAGAACAAGGGTGTGGTGCAATGGCACACCCCTTAACGTCTGGACCAAGAGTTTTGAGTTCGATTCTCACAAGTGAAACTTATATACCCATTTATTTTCCAATTTTTACAAAAAAGAACAAAATAACACAACAACAATTAACTATAATGATACCAATAAAGGGAAGTCTAGACTCAAACAAAAGCCTGAAGATGCTAAACGAAACATAACAGCATCATTTTGAAATTTACCTCATCAACACAAAGGCGTGATGGTTCCTTCGCAAGATCTAATACTCCTTTAATTAAGGACCTCAAACCTTTCTCAGGAGATATTAAGTATGGTTGATAACCATCAGCTTCCAGGACAATCTGAAGCGTATAACAAATAAGAAAGAGGAATAAAGCGGTTCTTAAAAGACAATACTGAAAATAGAACAGATAGGACAATTACCCTTTTAACATTATTAATATCAAAATGTCTATCAAGTGGCAGTTGCTTTATTCTATTGGGAAAGTTTCCTTCAAAGGTTGCAACAACTTTCCAACCCGCACCCTGCAATGAGATAAGAGATTTAAGCATATCTTGTAAGCATCGTACATACTACATAAATAAAACTTCACAAAGATGTTACAATAAAAACCCATATAGAGATTTGAGCATTTTGGATAAATTAGACGCCAATTATAAATTGGAAAGGTGAAAAAGGAAAATGGATGAACTATAAACAACATGGATGGCATTCCAAAATAGATGAAAACCTTAAAACAGTAATTTCCCATGATTTGCTAGCCTATATGACAACCTTAAACAAAGGAGAATTCTCAACTCATTAAGCTAAGATAATTAAAAGTTCCATTAACTGAACATTGTAAAAGGCAAAGAGGCAAAATAATCAGCCAAGGGCATTATCATTAAATCAGTACGAAAAATGTAGACCACTAACTTCGCCAGTGGCAATGTGTTGCAAAAACTTGTCTTCAAATTCTCGACAAAGCTCCAACGCAACCGCCCTAGTACCTTCTGCACTATGTATCATTTGTTCCCCAAGCCTTACTAACTCGTCTTGGACAAACTGGGTTTTTCCTTGAAGCCTGCAAACAGTTGCTTGATATAAGGCGGTCATACGATATTACAATACCCAATAGGTTGTCGAACCTTGAGATAATTCAAATATGCTGAAACAATTAAGCGGACAAAAGTTGACAAATATGACGCAAATATATGATCCATTCAAATAAGCTGGAAAAAGCCTAACCTTCCTACTGAAAAAAGGAACAACACAGTTGATAGCGAAGAAGAAAACATGTAATCAACTATCTCCAAATTAGACTGATTATAACATTGGTTCCTCTTTGCAGAGACTAAGGGTTTGAATCGCAGGAAGCATCTAAGACCTCATAATTTTCAGGAGCTATTTACCGCACTTCTAGTTTACTTTCTATATTATACTAGGCATAAGCCTCCAATGTAAATAAAAAAAAGAAACATGTTAACCAAGCACCATATGTAGTATAGAATTCATACAGGCGAATCTTAGACGAACACTTGAAGTGGCAGATATACTTACCCAGAAAGAAGATTTGGGAGCCTGATCTTCATCCTTTTCCGTATTTGCTTGGCAAGAGTATCTACCAGTGCTATCCTGCCAAGCCTGCCTTGAGGAGCTCCAGAAAGTATTGTTTTGAGACTTTCAGTTTCTGCTCTCCAAGCAGTTTCAAGTGAACTTTCAGATCCAACTGAACCTGCTTGAGTAGAGGCAATAGAAACTGATTGCCCGATGAGAGCTACCCATGGGATATCAGCAGCATTTCTTGGTCCCTGATCCAACAGAAGAGCTTGAACAGCTGCAAGACTTTTCTGATCTCCAGCTGCTTGATCAATTTTGCTAATAACACCAATGGTTCGTGTCCCTGCACAGACAAAAACAAGAGCACGGTCAAGCATCATCAGTGATGAACAAGACACCGGCAAAGGAAGCAAAGCCTATTGAGTCTCACAAGCCACTTAATTGGCAGTACCCACCATCTGAGTCAAATTCTTTGGCTAATCTGAGAGCTCGAGATGAAGAAACATCTGATGCCTGGGCTGCCGGTATTATAACCAGCAGCACAGCATCATTATGTGCACCATAATCACTAACCTGAAATGAATGTTATGTTTACCAGAAGGAATCAGCATTCATACAAGGAATTCTGAAGGTTGGGAAAAATAGAGGACAACTAACCACTGAGTCATCCATGGCACGCTGGTCTAAACCAGGAAGATCAATTAATTTTAAGGGAGGAGCTGACAGGAGAAAATAATCAAGAGTTAATAACTTTCTAGGAGAGAACTACATCAAACTTATACTTCAGAACAAAGATTAGTGGATAAAGACACTTCCTGATTATAATATGAAATCAGATGTGCAACTATGCAGACGATGTATAAATGAAAAATGTTTGACACTAGAAATAAGGACCCAAAAGAAGAACTTCCACTTATGCAATAACATACTATTTTCCAGGTGCTCGACCAACAAATATTCTGAAGGATATACATCACACAAGGAGGTGAGTGCAATTTAGCAATAGAAGCAGCGGATTTAGCAATTTAGCAAATAACAGAGCCAATCACTGAGAATAGATGGGTAGTCTGTTAAACTGTAGCAGACAAAAGTTACGTTCAATTTTGGATCACAGGAAGACGTTATAAAAAATACTAGAATGATAAGCCACAGAGGAGTAAAGAAATCTATGAACCTGTACTAGTTTTGAGCTTCAGATAGATCTCATCTGGGCGGCTCTTCCCCGAGCTGTGAACCCCAGTGCCCTTGCTCAGTCTGTCCTGAAGGGAATGCCTCAGAGCACCTGCAGAAATCAACACAAAAGTGAGTCATCTCAAAATCCAAAGGAGTTGAAAGATAACTCCAGGCAATTTAAAGAAATCCTTTAGTTTACACTCGATCTTACTTGCAGAAACCTGCTGAGATTTGCTATCTATCTGCAGGATAATAGATTTAGTACTGAGTGAAGTATCCCTCTGCAGATCGATGCTAATGGGGACTCGAGTAGCACCATTCTCGCCCGTAGGCTGCAAGATTTTTCATCATCATTAAAGGTTCATAAAGAAAACAAATAAAATTCGCCTGTAAATCCAATAAAGAGAGAAACAACTCTAAATTCAGCTCAATTTAGACGCACCAAAACAGGATGTCCGATTACACTGTTCAATACTGCGGATTTCCCAGCTCCCTACACAAAGCGTTAAGAGTCTCCAATCAATCACCCGTGCACTACGTGTTCGATAAAAAGATCAATAAGGATCCGAAAAATTAAACACTCACGACAATGCCGAGGGCCACGACGTTGAGAAAAGTGGACGTGCGTCGGTGGTTCGAGCCGCCCTCCTCCACGTCCTCGTCGGCGAGGAGCGCTGCGGCCTGCAGCATGGACTCCGACAGCTGGCTCAGCTCATCCATTGCCTCCATGGCCACCGCCGGCGAATTCGACGACACAAAGAGATCTGGATCTCAAACAAACCACCAAGAACTCGGACCGGTAGCACCTCGATCTGAGGCTCAAACCCTACAATCCAAAACCGACACCGATCGGAGTAAACGCGAAGCGGCGAGATCCGGATCTTACGACTCCTTCGCGCGAGTTCAAACTTCGACAACCTTAATCGGAGCACAGAAGTCGCAGTCGAATCGAGATCCGGCGCACGCTTGTTCCGGCGATCGGAACCGGAGAATTCGGGGGTCTCCGATCGGGTGGCGTCGCCGGTTGGTCCAACGAAGAAGCCTTCGTCAATGGTTCAATCGAGGAGGAGAGAGGAAGCAGGAAGGAAGGGCGACACGAGGAGAGAGAAAGCGGAGTTAATAAATGGAAAGCGGGCACACGTCGGCGCCAATGGGCTTACAAGTAAAAGTTGAACAACATTATAATGACGTCATATATATATATATATAAAGAAAAAAATAAAGGTACTACCTAGTAACATGATACTACTTATTTTGTCCATCGTAAAATGTTGAATATATGATAAATATGAGATTTTTTTTTAAATAATTTATTACAAGTTGTTAAATTTAATATATATTTAAAATTAATAAGATAAGTAATATGGTATTATCTATTTAAGTAGATGGTACATTCATTTTTTTCTTTTTAGGTACCCATGTGGGACCTCCGATATCCGGGGCTACTAGCATCCGACTAATCCGAAGCGAGGAGCGAGGACGAAGAGCAGAAATGATATTTCTCTGACCAAATTGACGACTTCGGGGCTCGAACTTGAGGCTACTAGCTCCCGGTCCCTCAACTCAGGACACATCCCTGCCAATCAGGTGTGCCATCCAACTTGGTTGTTGATGATACATTCATTGAACTTATATATAAATTACTCGCAACACGTTTGTACCGTGATTCTGAGACCGGAACAGCCCGTTATTTTCATATAACGGGAGGGGCCGTTTCCCAAAGTGCGCGCCTCGATGTCAGGATCTGGTGTCGGTATCGGAACAGATGCATCCGACTGTCAGGGTATTAATTGGCTACAAAATAAGTGGGACCCACCTTATTTCTTTGAATTGATTGGTCGGATCGGATGCCGGCTGTTTGAGAAGGGCAGCGATCCCGAGAGGAGACGGGGGAAGGGGGCGAAATTTTAAGTTTTTTGAATTCGAAATCGGAGAGCGTAAAACAAAATTTTGGATCCCACAAAAAGTACTCGTCCCATTATTTTTGCATGTTTGCTTCGTACAATTTACGACCCCAAAGCCCAACACATTAAATTGTCTACACACTAATAAATACATCCAAGGAATAATGAAATTAAAAAAATATATATTTTTTGTGTATAGCAAATTAAGAAATAAAAAAATAGTATCCTGCTGTAATATTCACCTGGATGCGTTTTCATGTATTAAAAAAATATAACTTATCTCAATTTGACTAATAATGAATTTCAAGTTCAAATTTTTCAATAAAATTTATTTACTCATTTATTTTCGATCTTTCTTTTTCTTGTAATATGAACATTCATTTGTAAACGAAAAATTATAAATTATTAAACTTATTAACCCCTTTAAAAAATTATTAAAAAAATGATTATTTTCATAATCTCTTTAAAAACCCATAATCTAGAGCGACGCTCATTATTATGGAAATGAATCATTTTGATGAGTAATTATTTATATAACGATATTTTTGTAAAATTAATTATAAGACTTCATACTATTACTTAAATCAAGTAACGTTACATAATTTTAAACTTTTAGCCATTGACCTTCTTAATTCATGCTTCCAATTGTGTACCAAACCTTTCAAGCAGGTAGCACATCATATTTTGATGTTACAAACGAACAACTCATAAAAGGCACAAAGGGCAGTTGGATGTAATAATTGGCCTTCTTTTTTCTTTTCAATTACCAAGAGCCGACGATTTATTTTTAATTATAAAACTGATCATTAAGAGTAGTACAGAATAAATATTAAAAACTTGATTTTAAATATTTTTAGTTGAATTCTTATCGTTACACAAAAATAATTTTGGAAGAAATTAATGTAAAATCAGGTAGCTTTTTCTTAGTTTTTTATCTTAATAATAATGCAAAACAGCTTAGAACTTGATGGGTATATATGTATGTTAAGATAAAATATTATGAGTATATATGTATGTTAAGATAAAAATAATATAGTGATTTATTTTTATTTAAAATTATTAATAATTTTGACATGCTATCAAATATTAAAATGCACAATGTTTTTTTTGCTTCCTCTGAAAGAAAATTTTCTTTTAGTAATTGACATGAATGTGAAATATAAACATAATGAATAAAAGTGATATAAAAAATAGAGTTTAATAGAGATGCTATCTATTTAATAGATAATATCATACCATTTATTTTTTTAATCGTAAAATGTTAAATATACGATAGATCTAATAATTTATAAGAAACTTTTAAAAAGAAAAAAAATTATATTCACCATAAATTTAGCATCTTACAATAATAAGTAATAAGCTATTACTTTTTTTTTTATTTCTCCCCCCGATATTCAGGACTACTAGCACCCGAGTAATTCGCGTGCGCGGTAAATCGATTATACCCTGGTCAATTTGGAGACTCCGGGGCTCGAACTCGGGGCTATTAGCTCCCGTTCCCTCAATCCGGAGCACAGACCCGCTAACCATCTGTGTCAACTACCTTGATTAGTTATTACCTATTTAACTAAGTGCATCTTCATTATTTTCAAAAAATAATATAAAAACTTATTTCTTTTTATAGTTTATTGTTTTAGAAACAAAAAAAAACATAAAATTTTAAACAACATTTTTTTAATGTTTGAGGCAAATATTGGGCCGCAGGTTGATGGACGGACGCTTAGCCCAAAAAGTAAAAAGTGGTTAAACCGGCACCAATTCAAAAGACCGGGCCGACCAAAAACCAACCATGCCATCTCCAGGAAACAACCTCTCTCTTTTCAGTTATTTACCATTTGCCCTCTCAGCCACCAAAAACAAATGACACTTACGAATGAGAAGGCGCGAGGACCGGTAAATGAGTAGTGAAAACGAGGTCAAACTCGTCAAACGGAACCAATTAATTTCCCGTGGCGTGTCGTAACGGACGGCGGCGGAGTTCATACGGGGAAGTAAACGGAAAGAGGGAAAGAAAAAAAAAACCTACTTTTTTCTTCTTCCTCCTCTGCGATGGCCGAAGACACCGAGGTAAGGAGTCGAAAACCTCGTCTGCAATCCATCTTTCCTCTGCTTTTTTGTGTTCTCCGATGGTGGATTTCGTCTCCGTTGATCCGTTTCCGGTGGCGCTTTCGCGGTTTTTTTGAATCAGAAAATGGTGGCGCTGAAGCGGGCGTGCGGCGACATTATCCTGAACACGGCGAAGGAGGCGGCGGCGCGGGTGCTGGCGGCGGAGCGCAAGGCCTTTCTGCTTCAGCGGAGCTTGTCGATTGCGAAGGATGAGTCCCTTGCCGTGCTTCTCCGCCTGAAGGCTGTCATGGACTCCAAGGTTAAGTATTTGCTTCCTGGACATTTTTTTCCCCTAAAGATTGAATTTTCTTATTTCTTTAGTATTGATTGAAGTTATTAGCAACATGGCATCATTCCAGACTAAGTAATTTCGAGTTCTTCTTTAAAAAGTGGGATATGAGGGTGCACTTGTCATCTTCTTTGCATTAAAGTTACCTAGTTCTATGTCTCTAACAGCGTTTTTTTTATCTTGAATTGCAACTGAGTTGAGAGTTTCAGACTTCAAATGGTTTAATCTATTGGTAATTTAATTGGCATTTCTTGGGTATATTTGTTAGAATATAAGTTTCACTTTTTGGTAGATCGTTATTAGTTTTTAGTGGCTTTGAACCTTTTATGGAACTTCAAATTGTTGGAAGTGCAAAATGGAGAATGGAACTGATTATTTGATATCTTCAATGTCAATGGGGAGGCCCATTCTTTTTTTAATATGCTATATCTTTATGTGTGTGATGTTTAAAGTGATTCTTTGATTTCGAGTACGTATGGTGGATGAAAATTGCTGTTGCTCACATTTCTTCTAGATTATCAATATGCCGATTGCTGACATTGCTGTTCAGCAACTGCCACGTGTGTTGAGTTTGCCTGTTCTTTTCTATCCTGGGTCATAGCAAACAATTTTTCTTTGATTATTTCGCCAAATTTCTCTTGCTGCAGTTTTATTCTTCAATGTGATCAGTAATATTTGTTTGTCATCGTACACATATCAGTCAATTGACTAGAGTGAGATAAATTTGTTATGTCTGCGAAAAGAAAAACCATGACTGTAAAACTTAACTCTTAAAATGCATTCCGTCATCGTGATCTATCTTAATTCTTTGGGAAAAATATGAAAGATGATCTACATACCAATGCTTTGACTCCAACTTCCAAATTTATGGTCTGATGGGCAAGTATAACTTTTTTGAGAGAAATGATGGCCAAGTTTAATGATTGCAGTCAATTTACTATTCCAGAAATAAATAAAAAATCAGGATTTTTAGACAATTTCTATATATACCATCACAAGGAATATAATGAAAACATAGTTTACTTACAGATTAAAGAAGCAGAAAAGGTGAAACTTTCACAGGCGAGAAAGATTCAATACCTTGAAATTCAGCTCTGTGAAGCGAAGGACATAATTGATTCTCTTAGATCTGAAGTGAAAAGAGTGAACTCAAGATTGGAGATTAGGAGAAATCATCCAACAGCCATTTTGAGCAAAGAAAGTGTGAGTACTGACATTGCTCCTTGTCTTCTTGCAAATATGTGTACCATGAGAGCAAAAATAATTTTGATTTTGTTTTCAGGGTGGAGCCAAATGTATGCTAAATTCTGGCCTAACTCAAGCTGCTTCATATCAGAGGGACAAGTCTGGTAAATGTTGCTTCATCAAAGGTCAGAAGTCTGTGGATAATGGTGCTGTAAATCCTGGTTTAGCATCAACAATATTGAAAAAGAAAGAACCCGATCATTATCTAAGTGGATGCACCCAGCGAAGTTGTGTGTTTGAACAAAACTTTTTGACTGAGAAAGAATCACCTATCCGAAGTTATGGTCAATTCTCAAAGACAGACACAGAAATTATCAAACATCAGACAGATGACAAAGCTATTGTTCTAGATTCTGCGGAAACAGGGAAAACTATAAGTATAACGCCTCTTGAGACCAATGAAGTTGGCTTACTCGATAATGCCTCTGGAAATGGTAATGCACCTAGGTTTTACAAACAATATGGAAGACGCAAAGTGCTGAGAAAGGAAGCTACTCAGCCTATTGCTGAAGTTTCCAGGATTACTGGTAAATCAATTAGCCTGGTAAGTATGCCTCTTGAGTCGAAAGAAGTAGGCCCACTGGATGACATCTGTGGAAATCATAATGTACACGGGGTTCATGACCCAAGTATAAAACGGAGGAGAAAGTACATTGTTGAGCCTAGTGTTGGAAACTCCACCATCAATGGTAAAACAATTAATATGGTAAATGTGCCCTGTAATTCCAAAGAAGTTGACCAACTGAATATCTTTGGAAGTGACAAAATACTTGGGCTTCCTGATGGAAATGGAAGACAAAGAAGGCAGAGAAAACACATTATGAAGCGCAGTGTTGCAAATTGTGCCATGAGAGATAGGGCATTTTGTTTGGTAAATATACCTTCGAAGTCAATAAGAGTTGGGCAACTGGGTAAACTACGTGGAAATGATAATAAACTTAGGTTTTGGAGCAGATATGGAAGACCGAGAATGCAGAGAAAGCACATTATGGAACCTATGGGCTTTTGCACATCTGCTAAAATAGCTAACCATGAATCATCAGATGATAATTTGAAGAAAGATGAACCAGGTGATATGAATCATATGACCATATCTAGTGAAAATACCCATACAGAAACCAGTGAAGCACCTCAGGAAACTCTGATTACTCATATGGAAAATGCTGAAATTTCTAAAAAAGAATGGATTAATTTGAAGGAATCTCGCAACCACGAAATGTCAGGGCTTCCAGCCAGTAAAAAAATGACTGAAGAAATTGTGATGAAGCTCTGTGGCACATCTTCTAAGAACCTGATTTCTAGAAATATAGTTAGCAGCAAAAATACTGGTGAAGATGATAATCAGAGTAAACCATTAACAGATAGCACAGGAAGCATGATTGATGAGTCTCCTGCTGACAAAGATGCTAAGCAGGATTCTGGCAGTGAGAAAACAGTAGAATCAAAGTTTACAACTTTAGATTGTGAAATAGTAGAGAATATACACACTTCTGAGCAAACAGGAAACCATGAAGTCGATCTTCTGGTGGGAAATATAGAACCTGGAGATGATGGCGAAGCTGACAGGATTGCACAATCTGCTGAAGCTGTAAGGTCTAGAACCGCTAGCTGTGTAATTAAGTATACATATCGAAAAAAACGGAAGAGGGGATGCTTGGATAGCAAAAATGAGACGCTTTCTTTAGAGGAAAACAGGGCACCACTATCGAAAGTACCTAAAGAAAGTACTATGGTCGATGTTCAAAAACCTGATTCCATAGTAGATTCGTCATCAAGAGACAGTCGGAGGCTAGCACAGGTTGCTCGCCAGGTTAGTGGATTTTCAAATAATAGTATAACCTCTTCTTTTATCTCTTCTATATAATGGCTAAATCAATCATCCAAACTTGGTGATCATATGTGTGCCATGATTCTACCAACTGGTCCATGATGCTACAACCTCTTTTAGTAGCTCATTGTTTATTTTTTTCTGGTAGATAGAATTCCACTCTAGAGCATGCCAACACCTGCAATACAGTTATTTTGATATCCTGATATAATCAACGACATGCCTAGCATTGCTGAAAAGCCTGGCCTATAAATGAACATCATGAGATGTGGATTGCAATTGAGCCAGAAATCATTCCAAAAACAGTTCCTAGCTATCTTGACTCCTGTAATTATATTCCACCGCAGAATCTTCTGAGTTTGTCATGCAAACTTTGTTGATTTTAATCACTTTGGTTTGCTTTCCAGCTCATTTCATTGTCTGAGAAGAGATGGTGGTAGAGCCAAGCTGTTCAAGAGTTTGATGCGTACAACATCTTAGTTGGAAGCATTGGGGAACACTGCAAGTTTTCGTGGACAGCTTCTGGATTTGCAGATATTGTCTCAGATTGTCGGACTGCTCATCGGTTGTGGCAAAAAAAAAAACATGGCAAGGAGCGACTTTTGCAGATATAAACTTAATTAAAAACGTTTTAGTATATTAATAGCTGCTTTTTAGATTCTGAGGCTTGTAAGTCTATTTCCTTTTACAATGCGAAGGAGTCAATTTTCTTTGCTAGTGAGTTATATACTTGTATGCGTAATTTACCTCTAGGTTGGACCTGATATCAGATTAATATGCTAACTTGATATGTCTATGCCTACTTGCAGCAATGTCCTGATCTTTTTTATACTAGATTTGATACACCATTCTGCTGGTGTTCTTTCTCTGCAATAACAATTGACTTGAACTTTATTCAAGTGGCACTATTCAGAGACTTGTCATAATGGAAGTAACTATAGACTGGCAGTGGGAGATGGTGATAAACAGATAAATATCAGTAGCTCCACATGAGAGATGGAGTGACGGCAGTCTTGGTGAGTGCATACAATTAACTATTCATTTCCATGTGCAATTTTCAGAAAGTAGTATGAATTTCTTATGATATCTATACCAAATTTACTTGCAAAGCTTTGAACTTTTAGGCTGGGCAATTTAGATTAGAGTTTAGAGTTTAGAGGTTTGACTTAGTCAAATCGCTATTTTTGTTAGAATAAAGTGTTCGGTAAATTATTTTATAGGTTAGCGGTTAGCGGTTGAATGATAGGCTATTTTTATTAATGTTTAGCGAATGAAAAATAGAGGTTGAACTTTTATACCTAATTTTTTTTTTTTATTAGAACTTTTATTAGAGTTTGAGATATGTAATAATCATAAATACTTGTTAGCATTCAATATTATGATATTAGTACATATAATTTTTTTATTTATGCACGTATATTTATTTAAAAAAATTATTCAAAATTAATTATCATAAATCACATAAAGTTTTTAGAAATTACATAATATAATGAATTAAATGATTTATTATATTAATGTATTAAACCTATTTACATCATTTTATAGTTATCGATTAATTTCACCATCACATATATCAAACACTTTTTTTATTATCATCTTAACGAACCACTAAATATTAACTACTAATAATTGATCGCTATCCGCTAAATAAATTTATATTCACTCTTAAATCGTTATTCGTTTATTAATCCGCTATTGATATCAAACACATTCTTAGAATCATTGCATCCTATTTTATATCATAAATCAGATAAAAAGTTTTTTAAAATTACATAATATTATAAATTAAATAATTTATCATATTAATGTATTAAATCTATTTACGCCATTTTATAGTTATCAATTAATTTCACCATCACATTTATCAAACACTTTTTTATTATCATCTTAACGAATCATTAAATATTAACCACTAATAATTAATCGTTATCCGTTAAATAAATTTTTATTCGCTCTTAAATCACTATCCGCTTATTAATCCGTTAATGATATCGAATAGCATTGCATCCCATTTTGTACAATCAAGGTGAAACTTTTATAAAATCTATTACAGTACAAGAATCATGTGTTCTTAGTTCTTTTATATTGGAGATCTGTAACTTTGTTCATACATACAGTAAAAGTAATTTAAAACAAAAACATTATGTTAAGATATACATACAGTAAGAGAATTTGTTACTTGTACTTGAACGGAAACATACTAGCACCAAATATTATTAATATAAAAAAAATATTAATTAGAAAAATTATTATTTTGTTTTTCTTTTGTTATTTTAGAAGAATTTATTAGTTATTTTTGTTAGGATCAAACTTTAATGAGACTTTGAATAATTTTCTCAGATTTAATTTTGGGTTTCTATATCATGTGAATTCACGATGCTTTTCGATAAATTTTGAAGAATTTTGGTAAATTTTAAGGTAATTATTTTTTTATCAAATTAAAGTAGGTGACTTGTATATTAACATTGTTGGTGAATTCTAAAATTTTCGATAAATTCTGCTATTGTTTGTTCGTCTTTCGTCTCATCTTATTCGAAAAAAAAGCTAGTTATTTTATCTTTTCCTAATACCCATGAAATCATATTGGACTCTTTTCAGAGTTTTGACAAAGCATGTACTGAGAGGACCATTTTTTTTCTAATTTGGTAGGCATTATCATTGTGCATGGGACACTAATTCAGTAATTTGGTAGACATGTTGGAACTTTTGCTTACTAAAAAGAGGAGGAATTTTGTGAAAGAAAAAAAATATGAGCATCCTAATAGTGGACCATGGCATTCTACTGGAGAAATTTGCATTACAGTTACGATAAAAACTGATATATTACAAGTAACAAGTATAATTTGCGTGTTAAATTACTATAATAAAATATTAAGAAAAGTATCATATTTATATGAGGATAGAGAGTGTGTTGCACAATGTGTAGCACACAAATTACCCTATTAAATTTTATTCGATGGTTCCAATATTATTTTTTATTAATTATAATATATTTTTTGATATACTAGAGTAGTCCGATCTTAATTTTTTATTTAATATATCATATTATTTTATTTTTACTTACATCTCGACTGAAAAAATAATAAAATAAAAATAATGACTTAACTTTTAAACGATCAGATGAAATCCAACGGCTAACATATCTAGAAGATTATTTTAAAAATAAAAATAAATTATATTTAATATTTAAATATTAATTTAGTGCGCTATACGATGTGCTAAACATAAGTGCACAACATATTCCATTTTTCCTATTTATATTTGTATTTGAACTTAAGATATAATATTATACTAAATAAGATAGGTTAAGTATTCGAAAAATATTATATTATTTTATTTCTACCCGATTTAGAAAAGGGTAACTTGATAAAAAAAAAAAGAACCTTGAACTTTCACATTTGTAAAAGATCTAATTAAAATTTTACTTTTATCTAAAAGATCATAAAATTTTAAATCAACTGAACACGTATTCTATCATTATAATTTGGTTGAGTAAAAATATTAAATATTGATTTAACATTTGCCATTTGACATATTGGGAACTTTTATAAAAGATATATTTTACTATTTTATTTTATACTATTCTTAGATTATTTAAAATAAATCAAAAACTAAGTTACATATTTTAAATAGTAATAATATTTAAATTTAATTATTAGAGTGATAATTACCAACTCATCATGTTTTGATAAACTATTTTACGGTTCAAATCGCAACTAATACTAATGAGAGTTGGGATGAAGTGACATATTTAAAATTATTAACTAAAGTTCCTCCTCAGTTAAAGTTGTAGTGACGCATACAAAATGAACACTTACAATAGAATTTAACGGTTAAATTACTAAATAAATTATTTGATGAAATGTCGAGAAACAATATTATTTAATAATCAATCAGAGGTTCTCAATAGACTAACTTGATTGTGTTTAGAATATAGATGGAGAGAGTAAATTTTATATTTTAAATTTATTCTTCTTCAACATACACTAGAAACAATATTATTTAATAATCAATCAGAGGTTCTCAATAGACTAACTTGATTATGTTTAGAATATAGATGGAGAGAGTAAATTTTATATTTTAAATTTATTCTTCTTCAACATACACTA
>LTAE01001230.1:4925-59659 GCA_001647135.1 Pontederia paniculata | reverse complement strand
AGAAGAAGCCGGAGGAGAAGAAGAAGGAGCTGCGAACGACACCGAAATCGTTAGCGGGAGAAGAGAAGGAGGGGAGCACATTTGTTTCCATTTTTCTAACGGATTTTCTTAGGGAATACGTCCCTCGGAAAATAAAAAAATAGTTATTGATTCATGGGCACGATCACGGGCGCGGGTCTCGGGGGTGGATTTTTGTGACGGGTTCAGACCCGTCAGAAAATTTGTTTGTGACTGGTCACGGGTGGCGGGTCACGAGGTGTCACAGGTGAAATTTTTTGATGGGTGCATGACCCGTCAGAAAATTCTTGATGGGTCGGAAAACTCGTCAAAAAATTTCTGTCGGGACCTCCGACCCATCAGAAATTCTGACGGGGGTCGGACCCGTCAGAAACTCTGACGGGTCATTCACCCATCAAAATTTCTGACAGGCTGAAGGTCCCGTCAGAATTCCTGAGGGGAACGATTTTCCCTCATAAGTATTTTATGTATTTCTGAGGGAATTTTTTCCGTCAAAATATTTTGTAAGAAAATTGAAGTTTTCTTGTAGTGAGTGCACATTTTTATAGTAATATAAAATGATCTTTTAACTCATATATTATCTCAAATGCATATATTAAAATCAGAGTCACAATTTAAGAATCATCATCTCACCAAATAAATCAAAGTGATCATTAAAGCTTAAGGTCGTGTTTGGTTCAAATTTTGTTATACCAAGAATAAGAATAATTATATGTACTCTTTCAAAACAAGTCTTTTGGTCAAATTATATGTACTCTCTCATGTTGTAAGGAAGAAAGATTTAAATATTTGATGAAGTTGAAGATCCACTTTTGATAAAAAAAAAAAAGAATAGTCTATAAAAAGATATTTCAGAATATATAGTGTTGTCTTTTACATAAATGATAAAAAGATATTATATTTATTTTTATTTTAATATTTTTTTATGATACTTATTCTTTTATATTGTTGCTTTATTTCATGTGTAACAGACATAATTTCACTTCAATAGATGTGAATGCATGTATTGCTCATTCAATTTTAGTAAGTCATCATTTCATTCAACTTTTTATTTTTTGCATTTGTGATGAAGTTTTCTTTCAAATCATCTCTAAGCCTATCACAATCATCGTACAAAACTTTATGTATTTCATTAGTATTTATTATCATTACTCATTGCTAACATTATGTTAGGCTTTGTGAATTCAAAAGATATAAAATTTTATAATGATTCTGGTACGTAGACGAGGAAAATTGTTTCACACATTTTGCAATATCCATTTGTAAGTTTAGATACTTGATTTTTTTTCTTACATTTTGATTTTCCTCCAAATACAAAATGATCATATTGTTTATTTTTGGTATTTCAAGTTTAAATTCTCAAGTAATAGATTGTGGTGTTGATAGCAACTTTTTCTTATCACGTGCATTGAATTGTGATTTATTGTCAATTCATGAGTTTTATCTTTAGAGAGAAAAATTGATCTATAATATAACATTTATTTGGGATTATATACTTATAAGATTTTATATTAGTGATCCTAATTTGATTCTTCTTTTAGGAAAATCAATAACATACTTAATTCTTCAATATCAACATTTTAATTAGGAACCTTTGTATGTTTGATCACTTCTTTTTACATCCAAAAAATTATATTGTAATAGACATATTTAGCTAGTAGAAGTCATTATGAAAGTGCAACATTGTTTCTAAATTTATTCTCTTTACTAAAATTACATGTTATATTAAGAATATATTTTTTTATTTTAGTAAACATATTGTCAAAGTTTAATGTTCAACTAGGAATTCAATATCCATTTAATTTTGTTTACAACAAAAAATTTAATGATATAAAATTAACAATATAAATACTAATAATATTATGACATAATATTTTAAAGATTTTTATATAAAATATTTTATTCAAAGATGATATCCATATTATTTTTTTCAGTTGTCGTTAATATAACATTTGAAATTTTATTTCAATTTATCTTGTTTCTTAGAATTGTATGCTTAATTATATATTTTTTTTTACTTACACTTATCTGACTATGAGTTATCTACCACTTAATTCCGAGCACATTGATTGTTTTAGTTCGAACATATTACAATAAATCTTTTAAAAAGGTTTACTTGTGAAACAAAAAATTATAAAGTACTATTAGCACACGCAAATTGCATTAAGTTTTTGTTCTCAACTTTTCAAATTCAACTCCCAACATTCATACTGCAAATAGTTATGTTACCTTTTTTTTTCAAAATTCTTTTTTTTTTATTTTTAACCATCTTTCCTAATTTTACTCTTGAAAAATAAAGATGGGATACCCTCCATGTGTGAAGATTAGTGGGGGTGTAGAGGAGGTCCTCGCTAGCAGCATCATAGGGGCAACCCCTCCTCGATGTTTTGAGTGGCCATGTCTAGTGATGATGAACAAAACACATGTCAAAGTAGCTTCCGTCCTTGGGCACTTCAAAGACCTTATTGATGACATGAGTTATTGTATCCTTGGATACCTTGCACTATGTGAATCTATTGTTCAGGCTATCATCGTTCTTTTGCATCCTTCATGTGCTGCTAGGAGATCATCCACACATGTTGGAGTTATACCAAAGAGAAGCACAACAAAAAGATAGTCATGATGGTGAATGACAAGAGTTGGTTGACATCCTTCTTTTTGGCGGTTGCCCTTTTCTCGATCAATTAGTGAGTAGCTCTCTCCTCATGGACGCCAACAAGGATGAGGCAATGATTATCCACTCCTTTCTCTTCTAAATAGATAGACGATGGAGAGGGGTTTTTCTCATCGACCACTACGAGGGGGCAGTTGTGCCTTCTGGGGTCCTCCTTCGTAAGGGTATTCACAAAGCGAGTTTGACCTAGTTTGACCCAAAACAATCAATTTTGATCAAGTGGGGCTCATGAAAATGAGATTCTTGGATCCAATCGAACCAAAGGCAGAGAGAGGGGGGTTCAAGGGGGTGCACTGACACCCCTGAAAATATAAAATTATTTTAGTAGCGGTATGTTCACATGTGAAGCATTGGGTTTTTGGTCAGTCGTGCGCAATGTAATTGATTGGTCACGAGTTTGAATCTACTATTTGATCAGTTTTTTATTGATGTCCAACCGGCCCATAGCGAATTAAATTAGTTTTAGAGTCCAAATAAAAAATTTAATTAGTGTTGGAGTCTAAATAGAATTAATATAGGAATGTAATAACTTTATTAACCTCATCTATATAATTAGCTCAATTTTGTGAAGAAGTCACAATTATTTTTTTTCTCAAAGCTGCAAAAAAAGTCTGAGATGGTAGGATTTTTTTCTCCATAATTATTTTTCATTATACTTATTTTATTTTAACATCAATTTTTTGCATGTTAATCATTATTTATTTTATATGCATTTGATTTTCAAAAAATAACATATATTGAAATTTTATCTATTTTTTTTCATATTATTTTTCTTAGATCAAATTAGATATGTTTATTTACTTACTCTTTTGTAGATTTTTTCTTAATTATTTTACAATTTGCTCAAATTAAATTTAATGTTAATATTTTTTTTACAGTTAAGTATGGGAATAGAGAAATATTTCAAGAAAAGGTCACCCTCATCACAAAATATAGTTCATGGCAAAGAAAGTAGAATGCAAAACTATTATGAAGATACTCCAAATGAAAATTCATAATTTTTGAAACGAAGTAGAATTGATTTAGCCACGTTTTTCGCCTCGTGAAAGACAAAAAATTTCAGCTTATCATCCTAATTCAATTGGTTAGAATATAGTATTACAAAAGATGTAGTATATTGCTTGTGTTGTTATTTGTTTAAAGTTGATATTGGAAGTCAAGGTGGAGGCGATGCATTTGTTACCAAAGGATTTAGACAATTGCACAAAAAGAATAAACTTGATCTTCATGTTGGAGGAATTGGTAGTTCTCATCATCAGGCTATAAATAAATGTCACGACTTATTGAAAAAAAATTAGTCCATTGAGTCTGCTCTTAATAAGCAATCGGATCAAGTGAAAAACGATAATACAATTCGGTTACATGCCTCACTTGATTGTATAAAATATCTTTTACACTAAGGATTATCTTTTCGTGGCCATGATGAATCTCAAGATTCAATGAATAAAGAAAATTTTTTAGAGCTTCTACAATTTCTTGCCGATCATAATGAAGATATAGCTAAAGTTGTGTTAAAAAATGCACCTAAAAATCAACAGTTGATATCACATGATATTCAGAAAGATCTTGTCAATGTAGCTGCACGAGAAACAACCAAGGCTATTTTTAGTGATTTCAAAGATGATATATTTGGACTTCTGGTCGATGAATCTTGTGATGTCTCTAAAAAGGAACAGATGGATGTAGCTTTGCGTTTTATAGATAAAAATGGGATGGTTAAAGAAAGATTTCTTGGTCTTGTTCATATGAAAGATACATGTTCTTCATCTCTTAAGGAAGCAATTGATTTATTACTTTCACAACACAAATTAAGTATATCACGAATAAGAGGTCAAGATTATAATGGAGCAAATAATATGCGAGGTGAATTTAATGGCCTGAAGACTTTGATTCTGAGAGAAAATGAATATGCATATTATGTTCATTGTTTCGCACATCAACTTCAGTTAACATTGGTAACGATTGCAAAAGCCCATGTTGATATTGCTTGTCTTTTTAATTAGATTAACATGCTCATTAGTTTAGTTGGAGCATCTAGTAAACTTCATGATAAGCTACGGGAAAGTCAAATTGCTAAAGTTACTGAGGCACTAAAAAATGGTGAATTACAGAGTGGTCGAGGGTTGAATCAAATAGTTGGACTTAAAAGAGCTGGTGATACAAGATGGGGATCACATTATGGCACACTTATGAGTTTGAAGACTATATTTTCATTTGTGATTGACCTATTAGAGTTTATCAAAGATGAAGGACTTCAATACGAAAAGAGAGGCGAAACATATTTTCTTTTAAAGTAGTTACAATCATTTAATTTCGTTTTTATCTCACACATGATGTTAACTGTGCTAGGGATTACAAATGCTTTGTCATTAGCTTTGCAGAAGAAAGATCAAGATATTATAAATGTCATCACACTCGTCAAAATATGCAAACAACAATTATAAAAAATGAGGGATGAAGAATGAGAATTGCTTATGAAAGGTGTCTATTCTTTTTGTGATGATCATGATATTCTAATACCTAACATGGATGATATATTTATTGCTGGAGGGAGATCACGATGTAAGGCTCCACAAATAACAAACTTGCATCATTATCGGATTGTGTTATTTATGTTGGTTATAGATATGTTGCTTCAGGAACTTAACAATCGTTCAAAGTAACAAATATGGAGCTGCTTCTTTGTGTGACTTGTCTTAATCCAATTGATGAATTTCAGGCGTTTGATGTGGATAAATTAATGAAGTTGGGCAAGTTTCATCCCAATGATTTTTCTAAAGCTAATTTTATAGTACTCAAACATCAACTTTCAATTTATATTGCTGATATGCATTCAGATAATCACTTTCAAAATTTGAAAGGACTTGGTGATCTTTCTCAAAAGTTAGTGGAGACAAAAAAAAACATCAGATTTATCCATTAGTTTATTTGCTCTTGAAGTTGTCTCTGATTCTACCTGTGACAACTGCAACAGTTGAAAGAGCTTTTTCTGCAATGAATATTGTGAAGAATAAATTGCGTAATCAAATAGGTGATCAATGGATGAATGATTGTTTAGTAGCATACATTGAGAAAGATATTTTTTGTACTATCACTAACGATGTCCTTCTCGATAGATTTCAGAAAATAAAATCTCATCGAAATTAATTATTAGAATAAATATCATAATTATTTTAAATTTTCTTTATATGTTTTCATACTATTTTAAATTTTTTATTATGATATTAGTTTAAAATATGCATCCCCTGAATAACTTGTTTGACTCCGCCCCTGAATCGAACCCAACACAAAGTTATCCGAATTGGATTAGGTTATTCAATGAATTTTTCTTGCTCTTTTTTTAAAACATAGGAAATAATTTTTTATATGTTTTAATCTCAAAGCATTTTTCAACTCTAAACTAAACCATTAGCTTAATTTTCAATATAAAAAATAAAAAATAGTTGATCATCATATCAAATTGATCAAGTTTGAAAACTTTAAGCTCGTACTTGATCAATTGATGATCATATTATGTTCGGATCAGATTAGATCTGACTCGATCAAGAACTCAAATAGACTTTATTTAGATTAGGACAATTCATATCATCAATCTAATGAACGCCTCTACATGTCTTCTTGATGTGATGTTTTAATTGTGCAACAGATTCAAATTCATGCACATAAATACTAATTTTAAATTCCTGAACACACGATATACCGTTATGGGTGTTGAATCCATATGAATGACCAAAATAATTAATGTGCTAAGTCACTAAGATCCAATTTAACATAAACTAAAAAATATTATGAAGTAAAAATAGTATAAACAAATAAGTGCTAAAAACACATAATTATGAAGATAAAATTTTGCTATGAGATATGAGTTAAAGAATTAATTTGTAACTTATTTGATAATAAAAAATTAGAGCCAATTTTGACTACAATAATATTCAAGTGATTAGTTCAGATATAATACTTATAGCCTTATAGGTTAAAATAATGTATCAAATCACAAAGGAGGAAGAACACTCCTCAAAAACTTATTGTTGCAAGGGAATGAATCTAGTTGATATTGCAATGACTTAGTGCCAAATTTATGCTCACGTAGAATTCGCAATTACAAATTTGCAATTCTGAAATTCTATCTCTCAAACCAATTCCGAAAACTCATCCTCATATTTGTCGATTCCAGAAGGCTCAAATTTTAAATTCACAACATCTCAACTACCTAGTCAATATAAAGAGTAATTACTTTAAAGCTTGTTGCTTGCAAAACTCACATTTTTTTCAAATAGTGGTTGGAGGATATTCCTTTACTCGATTATTGATAAACAACGATTTAAGCTTTCTATCATTGTCATTGTTTTAAACATTAAATGTAAAAGAAAAGAGCAAAGAAAATAAATTCTCTTCTTAAGCGATGGTGCATATCACCTTCTTCGTTATCCTCTAGAATCAATGCAAAAACATTCAAATCACATACCTTCCTCTATGCAATTGGTGAATTTTTATGACTTAATGATCTTTAGATATATTACCGTACTATATCAACCTTAAATTGAGGTGAATCGATAACTAAGAACTCATAATCACATAGATAAATAAAAGGAAAAAAATAACATTTTAGTTCAAATAGATCCAATTCACAAACACATATGAAGGGCACTACACATAATTGCAGAGTAATTAAGACAAAAAGAAACAATACATTATTGTATTATGAATAAACCAAAATGTGAACAGTCATAGAAACATAAACAATCAACTAACTTTAAAAAAGAAAATCAACTAGTAAAATTAATAAAAAAAATAAACATAAAATAAATTCAAATTTAACATTACATGATTCAAATAAAAATAAACTCTTTAATCCCTCCAAGAACACTTTGTTCTTCTTTCACTAAAATGTGATATGTTCCAAAAGATACTACTAAAAAGAGACATCTCTCCTCTCTTTTAGGGGATTTTTCACACTTTAATTACCTTCCCAATCTTCTGCAGTTATCATTTATCCATTCTCGAGAATTGAGATGATTACATTTTAATTGCCATTTAAATAAGGTAATTGTCAACTTTTATTTATTCTGCATTTATCTTTTTTTGCGCGAATTACTTGATTGCGATTAGGTGGATGCACGAGTGTAAATCTCACATACATATATTTCTCTTTTATTTTCTTGAAATTAAACAAAAACTAAAAACATAAAACTTCTTTTTGGATAAACTAAGGAATGAATACATGGGCTAACATCGCTATGCAAATGATGTACAATTTGATAAAATTTATGCTCTAATAAAATATTAAATTATACATAAATACAGCTTTAAAATTATTTATTATGCATCCAATTTTCCCTTAAAATAGCAAGGAGGCTAATGGATAGGGTCCTTTTATCTTAAAAAAAATTAAAAAAATGGTTATTAACGAAAAGTCAATTAATACAGAAGTTCATAGAAAAATTCAAGCGCAAAAAATTAAAAAGTTGGCAACTAAGCAAATAATATTAACATTATGGTTTAAACGAGTAATAAAAATAACCCAAAGAAATTCAAAAGAAAGCTAAATTTGGATGGAAAAAGCCTTTATTTCCGGGCCGGCACAACCTCTTCAATTACCAAATGTTTTTGGTAATTAGTACATGAACTAAAACTTGAAAACAAAATTATAATTTGCTTCATGCCTATTAAAACAAGTTCACTTTCTTCACGAAACAAGGTGTCAGTAAGTGAATCGGATTATTTTATGTGTAATTGCTTCAAAGTTATTTAACTTCAATACAAAATTCTTCTACGACAATTTTTGAATTATTTTTATGAAATCAAACATATTTTTTTAAACCAAAATCATTATGAAAATTTTAAATTTATTGCAAAACATTTAATGTGATACAAATGATGACGCCAACCTATGAACTGACTTTTTCCTATTGAAAAATTAATTATCTGAATTAAATAAAATGATAGAAATTGAAGAAAAAACAAAGTTACCCTTTCAACACAGATAAAATAAAATCAGTCTTCATATATAATTAAAAGATTTAATAGAGGTGAAACACTTCTTCATGTATTTTACTATGAAACATCTATATAACTAATCATTAATTTTTAAATTTATGATTCAAATTAAAATAACTTATAATCATCTAATTAATATAAAATAAAATAAAATTTTATGTTGTTTTGATTTGGACCACAAATTGAAAAATGATGATTAATCATACGAGTGTTTCACCTTCATTGAACTCATAATTAAATATGTTAACACGTTTTACTTTTTTATCATATTTGAAGAAAATTGAGAATATAGAGGATCTCGTTTTACGAGTGTATAATATATTTTTATTTATTAAATAATTTAATAAAATTGTGTCGAGTTAAAAGAATCTTTAGGAGGAAAATTAAGAAAACATAGAACACTCATCCATTACGATATCATCGGAGTGGCCCCGATTTGACCCGAAGCCCAAGCCATATCCATTTCTTGTGCCAGCTCCATCACCCGATCAAAGACTTTGTGATTTCCATCCAACGGTCCAGAGGAACGCACTCTCTCCAACTAAACGGCCATGATCCGCTTCCCATCGACTTCCTCGTAGCTGTCACCATCTCGCCGCTCCGCTCTCCCATCGCAGCAGCAGCCTCAGCCGCGCAAACCCACCACTTGGCGACGGCAATGTATCCATCGAACCACCTCGACCGCCGCCGCCGTCCTCCCCTGAGCCACCACTTCTAGCAAGCCCTGAATCCTTCTACCGCCCCCCGAAGCCATGCTGAGATCACTCAACCTCCTACTCGCGTTCACGCCGCCCTCCTCGACGTCGCTGCTGCAGTGGGCGTTGCCTCAACGCAACCTCTTCGCCTCTCTCTTCCGATGGGACACCTCTTCCCGCACCTTGAATTCGCTTTGGGGTTCCTGCGGCAGAGCCTGTGGTGATTTCAAATCGTACCGGATGTCTTCCGTTGGCCCCGATATAAGCTCCAAATCCGAAGTCGCTTCCGGAGCTACCATGGCGCCTCCAGTGGTGTGTTTGATCAAAATTTATATCTACCTTAACAATTATCCTAATTTGATCATTTCAGGTGCACAAATCCAAAATTGGGTTCTGCCCCTCTTGTGGGAACCCAACTAAGCTAGTCATACCTGATGGGGAGGAAAAGCTAAGAGTAGTTTGCACTGCATGCGGAAAGATACATTACGCGAACCCCCGAATGGTATGGGAAGCTGCATATGTAATTTGGTGCATATTGTTCAATATACCAGTTACGGAATTTTAATGCCTCAAGTGGCTCGGAAACAACTGAAGTCATTTTGTTTTATTTCTGCTACTATCTTGAATTAGCAGTGTTCTTTTGTTAAAATTTTTAATTTTCTTATATTTATGGGGCGCATTTCAAGATTACAATGATGGTTTGCCCTTGAACTATGTGATAATTCATGCAAAATAGTGAAATTGGATTAAGAAAAAGATAGTATTCATATATTTCATTGAGGTGTTATTATTATCGAAAGTTGCTTTAAACAAATATTTTTTAGGAAAATAATAATTCCAAAAAATAACAACTAATCTTTATTTTGATTTAGAATTTTAACTTTGATTAATATAATAATTCAAGTGTAAACTTTTCTTTAATAGTATTATCAAATATTTGATTGTTTATTTTCGTTTCATAATTTTTTAGCATATTTTTTACTATGCATTAGAATTTTTTTTTTATTTTACTGTATTATGATTCTTTAAAGATAATAATTATTTTATTAGTTTTCTTATTTTACAGGTAGAAAATATTCTGAAAATTATAATAATTTAAAAGTTTATTTTTTTTCGTTAATTTACTTGTTTTAGTACTCTTTTCAAATGATTATTTTATATTTTTCCGATGAAACATTAATTATTATGAACTTAATAATAAATTTTAATATTTAATTTACTTGACTAGGACTCTTTTAAAATAATAAAATATATAACAATTTTTTAGATTAACTTGTTATCATTAATTTAATATGTCAAGTTATCTCCGTTTACTTATAGTTAAGATTCTTTTAAAATGATAGTATTTCATTTATTAGTTTATTTACTTTTTTAAATAATAATTCTAAATAACTGGGGGTTTGTAACATGTGGATAAGACTTTACTCTTTATAATAATAATAATAATAATAATAATAATAATAATTAGATAATAATAATTATCAGATAAATTATTTATAATAATTTTAACACCAGCTAATACTAAAGGATATATTAAAATAAAATAGTTGACTGACTAAATAGTATTGATGGTATTGAGTGAAAAATGCTAACATGTTTTGGGCTTGAATCTATCCAAAACAGGCCCAAAAAAAGTAGTAGCGGCGGCTGCCATACGAAGCAGAACTAGTGAATAATAATCTCGGATCTCCTGTTCGCCGTTGCGTCTTCTTTCACCCCCTTCCTCTGTTCGATCATATTCCTCACTACCAAATCCTTCGAGGATCGTTAGGGTTTCCATCCTTTTCCAGATCTTTCATGGCGGATCAATTCGCTGTCGCCTCTCGCGAATCGAGCGCCGTGGAATCCGGCCCCGCGCGCACCTCCTCCGCCGCCCACCGGATCTTACCTCAAGGCGACTACGGCTTCGGAGCCGGCAGCGATCGGCGGTTCGCCTTCTCCCGGCAAGCATCATTCACCTCCCATTCCGACCCCCTTTCGCCGTTGCCGACCCAGAGGGGCCAGTCCTTTAGACCGACGAGGCTATCGAGGAACGATTCCAGCATCACTATTCCGTCGTTCGACGGGGATGGGCATGTTAAATTGTATGACAGAGCTCCGGCGAAAGGGGACGCCGGCGGCGGCCATAGGCTTACACCGCTTCACTTGATTATATTGGTGGTTCGGGCGATAAGGTCCGGGAATCGGCCCATGAAACGGTTGGCGCTGCTGATCTCACTAAATGTGGCGTATTCTACTGCCGAGCTGTTGATCGGCATTTTTACTGGGCGCGTGGGTAAGTGGTCCTTTTTATCCTCGTCAAGTATGTTTTTTTTTCTGCCTGAAGGTAATTTTTAACGTCGTAGCTCTGTAGTAAACTATATCTACGTTGCCATTATGAGATCGATGGATATCCATGTATAATGGTAGTTAATCCCTGTATGAGGTCCTTAGCTCTCTAAACTATGGTCAGATCCTCTGGAGAAGATTGAAAACTCATCAACATGCAGATATATAGTTCCACTAAGTACCATCATGAGTAAAACTCTGTGGTACAAAACACTCCAAAATAAGCATGTTCGTACTCAGAAGTTTTTTTTCTGAAGGGAGAAAGGATAACTAACCATCGTGGCACGATTTAACTGTAATCCAACATTTTGTGTATAAAAGAAGTTAGTGCATGCATATGTGATGTAAACACTCAATTCAGTGCTTTCATGAAACCAAGAATTTGGTGCTCTTTTTTTTATAACAATTGTAAGTTCTCTTTAGTTATTTCCGTGGCCTCTTGGATCTCTTACTTTGCGAACTTCTCCACATACATATCATTAATATTCATATAATTCCAAGCTGCTTACATTTAATTGGTACCCTTATTTTATACTTTTAAATCTATCATGTGCCTAAGGTTATACATGTAGGCTGCGTTTGGGAGATCCTCAGATTTGTCATAAAAAGCACAAATGCTTTGAATCACAGACCTTTCAGCCACAGGAGGGTAGCATTGCTTTACAAGAAAGCAACAAAAATAGCTGCCAGGCTGCGTTTGGGAAACATCTCATTTGTGAAAAAAAGTTAACTTGCTTTTATACACAGTGCTTTACTCTGCAGGATCACCTCTTAGCTTTGTAGGAAAGCAGTAAAAATAGTTGTATTTCCCAGATTCAGTGCAAAAAAGCAGTGAAAAAAAATCTCACCAAACAATCATAGATGAAAAAGCAAGTTAAACTTTTATAAAAGCTCTCTCCAAAAGCTCTCCCAAACGCACACGAAACTGTGAACCAAAGCACTCAAAAAAAATCACCAAACACTCTCACAATAAAAAGCAAGTCATACTTTCTGAAAAAGCATTGAGAAAAGCTCTCCCAAACGCACCCGTAATCGTTGGAAGCTCTTGTAACCAAATTATCAGTGATGTCTATTGTCGTTAGTTGATTACTATCTTGATCTTATGTCTTTCTTTTTCTCTTTACTATTCATTTGATTCTTTCCTTGCAGGCTTGGTATCAGATGCATTCCATCTCACCTTTGGTTGCGGCCTTCTCACATTTTCATTATTTTCGATGGCTGCATCTCGTAACAAACCAGATAATGCATATACCTATGGGTTAGTGTCCGTCACTAGATTGGTTCTTTTTTCATATATGATCAGTTTTTACCTGTATATTTTTAAAAGAATTACTGCATATGTTACGTCTTTTGAATTATAAACCATCTTTATTAGATACCCAAAAAAAACCATTTTTTTTGTCAAGTGTAAAAGATAAGCTTTGTTCTTAAAACTTAAAACATGGGGAAAATGGTAGAGTATAAGATTTGTCGGGAAAAAAAGGAAAACTTTTAGGTAGATAGTGGCAGGTGGTCTAATATACTAAGCACCACTATAGTTGTAACAAACTATCTTCTAGTAGTCTTTCCTCTTTGCATTACTTCTTCCAATATTTACTTTTCAACCATAAACCTGTCATTTCAGTTTTTGGATATTCAGCCTTAATTATAAAGTGTTAATATTCTCTGTTTCATCTTCAATGATTTCAGGTACAAAAGATTGGAAGTGTTATCAGCTTTCACCAATGCTGTAAGTTCTTGTGAATCTTAATCTTTATATTCATTTTTCTGTTGTATGATGACAAATTATTTGTGTACTTATTCTTTGTTTTCACTATTTTTCTTTCTTTCACTGTTGCATAAATACTAACATATAAAATCGTTGTGTTCTTTGTCTCTGTAGACAGCTTTTTTTATTGTTCATGTCATTTTCATTGGCCGTTGAAGCACTGCATGCATTTATCCAGGATGAATCGGAACACAAGTAAGTCATACATTCATTTAGGAACTCAATACGATTTTGTCTTTAAATTAGTGTTGTTCTCCAGCAATATATTATTCTTGCATCCTTTTGACAGTCATGCTGTAGTTGAACCATTTTTGTTAGCCCTAATTTTAGTAGTATATGTAGCCTCTGATTGTGTTGCTGTCCTTGCTGTAGGCACTACCTTGTTATTTCAGCAGTGGCCAATCTTTTGGTCAACTTAATTGGTGTTTGGTTCTTTCGAAGCTATGCTCGTGTTAATATTGGTATGTTTCTTTCTTGTATTGTAATCTTATTTTCACATGAATCATCTAAGAAGATACTAGTATGTGTACATGAAAGCATTGGCCTTAATCTCCTGAATTTATCACTTTTGCAGTCTACAGGAAAGCTGAAGATATGAATTGCCATTCAGTATGTCTACATGTCCTTTCAGATTCAATTCGGAGGTATACATGTGGTCTTTAAACTGAAGAATCACCATGGAACTTCTGTTATAAATTGTCTTTATTTCATTTCTGCTAATCTATGCTGAGTTGATTTCTTTATGCCTACCAGTGCAGGTTTGATCCTGGCATCTTGGCTCCTTAGTTTAGGGTAAGAATGTGTTTGCTTTTGTTACTATAGGTGCCTGATGTGGGGCTGTGATGTAGAACAAGAATAGATTATGGGCCTTATGCTCTAATCATAGTCTTTAGTTATGGGATTTGTGCCTTTAGTTTACTTATGAGCCCATTAGGGGTTTTCTTGTCTTAAATTTCCTCATGTTAGTTTTCCTTTTATTAGGTTTCCATACTATTTGGTGCATGAGTTGTTTAGAACCCTATAAATACTCTTGTATGGTTCCTTTGGAACCTAGACTTGATTTATGAATATTTCTTAATAATATATTTTCCCTAAAGTGGAGAAGTCTCCATCAGGCTGACATTATACTATTTGGATTCAGGGTCGAGAATGCAGAGTTTTTGTGCATGGGACTTGTTTCGGCTGCAGTGTTTGTGGTGGTTTTGCCGCTTTTCAGAGCGACAGCAAACATCTTGTTACAAACTGCTCCTGCTAGCATACCTTCTACTGCATTGAGCAAGTGCTGGAGACAGGCATGTGTGATTTTTATTTATCTACTTTTTGTATTTGACTTTGTGGAATATTTATCCTGAGGTGTCTTGTCATCTTTTTGTAGATATCTTCTCTTGAGAATGTTTGTGAAGTCTCTGACGCTCGATTTTGGGAACTAGTGCCTGGTCATGTTATTGGGTCTCTCTTGATACAGGTAACCATAATGTTAACTGATACAGTTTAAGTCTGTCAAAAATTTCTTGCAATACTATTTCAAGTTGCCTGAGAAAAAAACTACTATTGAAGGGTGCCTTATTTGATAATCATGGAGCAGCCATATCTGTCGTGCATGTTTCATGTACAGTCATCAAAACCCTATTGATAACCATGGACAAACATCATTACTGCCTTAGTCATCCCTTTTTTCACATTTGTCAGAATTATTACACATAGGTAGGCATGACATGATGATACTTTCTGTGGCAATTTCATCAGTATAATATTTGCCAGTGTTGTTTGGAGTCGTCATATTGTCCTTATGTGCATTCATGTCATAAAGAACTCAGGGTCACTGTAAATGATCGAAATAGATTATTCCTTACCCTTTAAAAAAAAGATTATTCGTTACCGTCAGGCAGTTGGTTCTATGGATAGCAGTTGTAAGAGTTCTCATGATCAAAAATCCCAGAATCAAGGGCTTATTTCCTTCTGTTCACTTTGATTACCACTGAAAAAAAGAATTAGATTATTCTTTCAAGGGAAACTATTTCGGAACACGGACATGCACTGAGGTGGTATCACAAGTAGAAGTGGGGTCATGCAGTCTGCAACCAGCTGCAACAATCTTTCCATATCTAGTCTATGTGGATGGCAGTCTCTTCATACGTTTGTGCTGTCTAGACAGTAGTAGAGACTACATATGATAAGCTCGATAGTTGTCAGCAGTACTTCGAATAACATATGTGTGTTACTTGTTGAATAATTGAATTCTTCTTATTCTTCGTATTATGATGTGTTTTTAGGTCAAGAGCGGGAATGATGATTACCCAGTCTTGCAGTACATTCATGGGCTTTATCACGACCTGGGTATACAGGATTTGACTGTTCAAGCAGAACATGTATAAGTCTTGAGTAATTATTTTTTCCCTACATGTTCTAGGGTATAAGAACTCTTATTGGCGTCTAATATACGTCCATTGAATTTTTAGTACAGATGCAATAATAAGTTGAATTAATTTAAAAGTCTCCTCATGTCTAACCACAAATTACATTGTGGCACCTGTAAAGTAAAGCTTGGGGTAATTTAGATTCTTAAAATAGTAGTTATGCAAGTTCATCTGCTATTTAATCTTTTAGTTTGAAGTGCTGAATTATTTAGTATGACGCAAAACTTCTGTTGTATAATTCACGATGGATTTGTGCCTTTGCCTTTATGCGTGGTGGAAGCGGAAAACAAAGTATTTGGCAAAGAAAAAGTCTGTGTTGAGGGCCTCTTCACTTCGGCAGCAATCTTAGTGAAATTCCTTTTGCGCTTAGTAACCAAGCGGAGGCTCGATTAAGCTGGTATAATTTGATTGGTTCTTATTGCTTACTCGGTGCTACTTAAATCGGTAGTACCGTACTAATTTTCATAACAACCGTAGGATGTTAAATATATGATGGATATAAAATTTTCTCTTTCTTAAATAGTTTGTTATAAATTGTATATCGAACATTCTACAATTGTTAAGATAAGTAGTATGATGTTACTTATTTAAATAGTTAGCAGACCCTCGATATTATTTGACAATTTTTTTTTTAATCAGATTTTGATATGTCCACATATATTTTCCGCACGTGTTTTCTTTTTTCAATCATGTCTAATGTGCCACATTAACATAACGGGAACAATAAATCTCTTGAAGCCATTTTGTGCCAGAAATAGAAGATTGAGGTTGTCATCGAATTTTGAATTTCCAAATAATTCAAAGAAATTGAAAGGTCTCCAATTAAATTAAGAAAAAAATTATTAATTTCAGCAATTTATTTTCCATTAATCTTAATATCTTGAAATTAATTGCGTAGGATAAATAAAATATCGAGATTCACTATTCTGGTTAAGTTAAAATGTGAGAAATTAACAGCTGGTTAAATTAAAATGTCTAGAATGCAAACATGTTGCGATGATTTTAAAACGGATAATTTTATAATTTAGGAAAGTTGCCTGGTAGTTTGACAAAATTGGAACATACTAAAAATGCCGATTCAAATGATAAGCCAAATTTGTTGCCTTAAAAAATATTGAGACATCGAACTAAATTTGGTCGGCCTAGTAATTAACATTAGAATTCCAAGTTTAGAAAAAGATAAAAAATTGAATAATATCGAATTATTTTGTAGATAATAATTTTAATTATTTTCTATTAATGGAGATGTCAATAATTTTTTTTATCTTTTATCCACAAAATAATATGAGATAAATGAGTGCATAGCACTGCATGCATGCGATACATAATCTTAATCGTTAAATTTAAAATTATAGTCGAATCTAATTATCTTTTTGTTTTAATAAAATTAAATTTGATCATTAATTTAAAATTAATGATTAAAATTCTATGTTAGTACAATGCAAAGTGCTATAGATCATTATTTTCTCGAATAATATTAGTAAATTTGATCGACTTTTATAATTGACGCATAAATATCTAAAATAAGAGTAAAATATTTGTGCAAGGCTTTATATTATAACGCAATTTATTTTCTCACATTGTATATAAAAAATTTAGTGTGAGTATATGATCATAGACTCACATAAATAAGTTTATAGAAGAATGTAAAAAAAAGTGTGCTATTATAAAATAAAGCATGATTATCTTAAAATAAATATGTAAAATAATAATATCAAATTTTAAATTTTCATAAATTACGGAAAAAGCGTTAAAAAAAGAGTTAGCGGATCACGTGTTACGTGTCACCTCGTAACAAACTCCATCCCACAACGCTCCCTTCCGTTTGCTCCACTCACCAAACGTGATGGCCGCAAAATACGAATCATCCGCTTCCCCACCAACCACATCCCGCCACGCGTCCCATGATACGGAACCTTCCACCAGCTTCGCGTCTCCGCGCGCCCCCTCCGAGATCGTGCTATCCACGGCACAGCTCCTAAACAGTCTCCCATTGGCTCTCCATCGTGGGTCCCACCTCGATTCAACTTTCCAGCCAATAACCGCGTCGGATCTCGTGTTCCCTGTGTGTGGGACGAACATGGGATCCCCGGGTTGACCGCGGACGCCACGGCGGGAAGTTTAGATCCGGCTCTGAAACCCTTGACGTCCGCCGTTACCTTGACGCCGTCTCTTACGGCGTCGGTTCGAACAGGTCTTGGTCTTTTATAATATTTTTTTTTATTATTTTTTGTTGTCTTATTTGTTTATTTTGGTGTATATATATATATATATATATATATATTTCATTTTAACTCTTGGACTTAAATTTTAAGTTGCTATTTTCCTTTCTTAAATTGTCACTTTAAGTTCTATTACTGTAAACCTTTTTCCGTTTTTATCTGTTCAAGTAAATCTAGAGAAAGTATTACGTAATTACAATAAGGATAAAACATAATTGAATAACATAAAAAAGATTAATAGAGGTGTATTTTATTATTTGAATCATTAAATTTAAGATATAATTAAAAATAGATAATCTACTTAAAATTTATATTTTTTATTTATTTTTATCAATCATAAATTTTATATTCAACAATTCATACGACGTACACTAATACAAATATTGTAAAAATTTGAAAGTTACCCGATTCCGTTTTCATTTATAAGTTCTCTTTCACTCGTACATTCGTTAAGAGGAAAATTGGAAGTTATCTTAAAAAATAAAGTTATAGAAAACGAAATGAGTCTTTCGCTTTTTAAAGTGATATTTTAAGATTTCATACATATTACAATAAGGATAAACCATAATTAAACAATTATTACCACAATAAGGAAAAAAATAAAAAGAGGAAGAAGGTGTTGGGGTATATTTTTATCTATTTGATCGAGGTAATAATTGTTTATTAAATTTCGGCAGCGCGTTTATTGTATCATGCTTGGTCAAAGGTGAAATAACATTGTAATTGACTGCTGATACGACGGACTCATGTAATGGATTGTAACCAACTCAATCACTTGACTTGAGCACCTTTTCCCTCAAGAGACGTTTATTGCATTACCTCTTAATATTACTTGGTAATCTACATTACCTGATAGAAAGATTATCACCTATTAAATTATCAATAATGTGCATTACCCTGTTTACTATATATAAGTAATTCAAGTGATAATTCAGATTATCATATTTACTTATATAAATGATTACTAAATAATATATATCATTTTACGAAAATACCCTTCATAAATACTATTAAATTAAAAATTTTATATTATTGAATTAAAATTTATCAACTTAAATTATAAACTCAAAAATTAATAAATTTAAATAATTAATATCCTTCAAATTAAAATAATAATAAAATAATCTTATAATTAATAATAATTTATAAAAATATTGGTCTAATTAATAATACTTATAAATAACAACTAGTGCTATATTTTAATTCATAATATGATCATAATAATATAATATTATTTAAATAATATTTATTATGATCATTAATTTATAACAATAATATTATTATTATTTTTTGTGTTGTTGTTGTTATTATTATATGATGATTTATTATTGTGTTATGTTTTATTTATGAAAGATTCTCTAATATAAATAAGATTACCATTTGAGTGGTAATCTGAATAGACACCCCCCTCATAGATAATGTGGATTACCACTTCATAGATAATCTGCTTTGTCTACGAATTAAAGAATTAAAATAAATAAACAAGGTAATCTGGTGGACCCAGATAATTTTAAGTTCGGATTACCAGTAATCTATAAAAATTACCGGAAGGAAAACGCCCCCTCAAATCTTTGAGCTCAACCACTTACAAATCATCTATATACAATGAACGACATCAAGCTTTTCCCTCAAATCTTTGAGCTCGACCACTTACAAATCATCTGTATCGCATTACCACGTAATTCTATGAAACGCTAACCTTTCTGGATACTACGCGTGTGTATAACATGTAAAGTTCTTAGACGTGCAGAGCAAATGTAAAAATGGAGCCATATTTAAACTAAAAAACTTTAGATGGCGAAGGGAAAATATGCCAGAACATGTGTAGCAGCAAACAGTATCAGAAAGATTTTGCTGTCACGAGAAGGAAAGAGGACGACAGCTCTTCTTTATATGTATACCAACTCAAATAACTCAGCAGAGACGACACAGGAAAACAGAAAACCACGCGGTCGACTTTTGCATCATCAGGAAGACCGGAATTTCCGCCAGCCTAGTGCATTCAGATGTCCTCAGGATCCTTGATTTCCTGATTGGAGCAAGTAATCAAGCATGTCATTCAACTCTTCTGAAGAAGAGCATGAGAAAAAGAATAATGTTGCTTCCTACCTTGTTCTCGAGGACGACTGCATCAGGGATTTCCAACTTCACCCCAGATTTTGCGGCGATGATTACGTTGCCCTATTAGAGTATAAGCAATTGTAAGTTTGGTTGTCTTTCTCTTTCCATATATACGTTCTAATATGTTACATATTATCTCAACCATGATGCCTATGTGGTCAAGAATATAAGATCGTTGATGGGGGAATTCATAATTCATAAGAAGTTTCAAGTAATCACCATTTAGTTTACACAAGATCGAAATATGAAGATGCTCAAAGATTTGAAAATAGAAGAATCTCACAAGTGATTATCAATTTATCACTTTCCCATGTGACAAATGAAAGATAAAATCTAGATGGCTGAACAATGTCGATGGCAGTCAGATAACTGTGCAAGTAGCCCGTAATTTGCTTTGAGTTTCCTGCTAGTTACCAGAACTGAAAGCATATACATGCTCTCAGTAGCCCACACAAGAGCCACATCCCAATTTATAGGGCGAGCTTTCTATTTGTTCACAGATGGGTTTTCTTTTTCATTGGAGTTCACGGATGGTTTTGAGAAGGAAATGTCTGACTTTATACTCTATGATGAAATCTTTTTAGTATATAATTCCTCAAGGACAACAAAAAACCACCATGCTCCTCGACCCCTACAGCATGTAATTACAACATTCTGCGATTTCCTCCTAAATTAACATTATTGATGAATTATGAATACACAAATAACAAAAAGTTAAAATTTAGATAAAAACACAATAAGATAATGAAAAATATAATAATCATTCAATTGCTTAAGAATGTACCTTGAGCACTATCCCTGAACCAAACCATACATCCCCAGAAACCTTCAAGCTATCCAACTCAACTATGCTAGGTATTGTCTTAAAACGACCAAGGAAGTTGCCAACCTGTAAATAGAGAAAAAAAAGTTAGAATTATATATTAGAGACTGGTAAAATAACAGTGTTAACTATCAAAAATGGGATGACCTTTTTAAATTCAGGCCCAAGCTCAATTGAGGGGTTTGCAGGGTTCGCTCTAGCTTCATTACGAGTGACAAATCCATCAGCCAATGTATACAAATCGGACTGCAAAAGCTCAAGGAGACATAGGTCAACTGTACTGCTTTTATTATGCATTCATTATACTAGGGATTGCAAACGAACCTGCACTAACAGCAAATCTGAAGTTGCCTTCACTGGAAGAAACCTAGACCGAGGGACATTAATCCCGATTGCATGATCAAAAAACTGTTTGAAACATAAAAAAAACACTCAGTCAAACACTCGGTCATTTCACAGGATGAGAATCTGAATTAATCACAGAAACATAAAACATCAAGTCAGGTAAAGAATTACTCGAATAGCCGCTCCAGCTGCCGTTTCAAGTTGTAAGACTTTCACCCCATCAACTTCCTGAGAAAATCACTAGATCAGCATTACAAATAAAATAAACCAGAAGTTACCCATGACGATAGAAAAAAATAAGATAGCCACCTTGGGATTTGGAATTATCTCCATTTTCAGTGCATCAGCTTCAACAAGGCGTTTAATGGCTTTCAAGTTCACCCATCTAATAAAAAATGAAAGAAAATCAAAAAATTATTATTAAATCTAAATGGAAAATGCAGAATCAGTACTTACAGGTTGTTTGTGTTGAAGATCTTGAACTTTTCAATTGACTTAAATTCATTAACCTGGATTGTGACAGAAGCAAACATGTAAATCAACTGTCTTGCATACACCACAAGATTAGGAATTATAGCAATTGAAACCAAGCACACAGAAACATCTTTGTTTTTTTTCTTTTTTCTGTCATTGCTGATTCAAGGAATAAATTGTCATCATCTCATGTTACTTACATGTGCATCAGGAACTTGTGCAATCTCCAGAAGCTGCAAATTGTGGTGGACGGGAGTTAGAATGTTTAAGTTAGAAACTCAAACCACCTAAAACATTCGATAGTTTCGCAATAATCTGATATGGCTGTAGATGCTTTTTGGACGGTTTGAAACCCGATTCATATATTATGGCTGAAGATATATGTAACCCAGAAATGGCAGAAAGTTGTTACGTTCCGATTTCCCACACATCAGGTGATGAAACTTATAAAACTTTAATTAGAAATGCATACTTCATTCCTTTGTGATATGAAACAAAGATTAGTTTGATTATGACAAAAATTCCAAAGAACTATCATATCGGAAGACATTATATGAGTTGATTTCAATTAAAAATGAGCTACCATGAACACCAATTGAGTCTGATATCATGTCGAAAAATGCAGAGAACAAGTACAAAAAAGTTTAAGCATATACCTGAACTCTTCCTTCATATGAGATCAATGTGCCACCTTTAACATCAGCCAATGTTTTTGGTGTTACCTGGGAACATATAGAAATATTTAGGCACTGCTTTTAAGTCCTTGAGTTCTAAAGATTTAGTGAGCACATCCGCACCTCCATACAGTATTCATTTTGCTTATTGATCAAGTGGTTTAGGATCTCTATTTATTTTCGTCAAGGATAAAGCTCCATGATTACAAATTTTTAAGAAGGCATATATTTATGGACAGAATGAATTTGCAAATGTTTGTTAAGTAAAGGATACTGAGGTCTACAAGAGCACCCAAGTTGTCTGAATTTGCAATGAAGATATACTCTTTTCCCTGAAAAATGTAATCATAACGATCAAATTGATATAGAAGGATGTCAGTAGGTGTTCACAAAATAAGATACAGTGATAAACAATGTAAAGAATAGCACCATCTTGTTCTTTTACGGACCTGAGATATCAAGGCATCAAGCTTGCCACTGTTTGACAGGGATGGGAACACATCACCATGGCCTGGTGGGTACCTTCAAATTCAAGGGATAAAACCAGTAAGGACATCGAAAATCTCTACCTAGTCATAAACTAGTTTTCATGGTATAGCCAACAATCAAAATAAAGCTGTTCTTTAAGACAAGAAAAAGAAGCCAAAGTTCATAGTAAAGTTGCAGTTGTGAAATCGGCCCCAGCATATTTGAAGTTTAGTAAAGCCGCAGTAGACTGATTAAAGAAAAATGATACTCCAATGCTCGCTCCAAAACTGTCAAACATCTATTTAGTGTTGACTGTTTTATAGCATATCTGTTTTGAGGATAGAATGTCTGACACATACCAGCCATCCTTCCCTGCATTGCCTTTGGATGGAAGTGGCAGAAAATCTTCTACAACCAAACGAGGATACTGGCTCTGCATATCATGGATCAGATAATTGCAATAAGATTAATAGTAGTCCAACAATGAAAGTATCAATTGTTTAAGTGCATAAGCCATCAACATGACGATGACTAAATTTGCTTACCTGGTTGAAAGTATGAATCTCGATGTTGGAGTTGCTATACTTCTCCACAATCTTCATCAAAAGATCATATTGGTGAAAAGATGCAACAAACTCAATATCAATTAAAATGCTCCAATTAAATCATGGAGACATTTGATTCTTTACCTTCGAAGTATCATCATGGGTATTAAAAGAGTTCATCAACAGTAGAGGAACATTGCATCCAAACTTATTGTTGAGAAACTGCACAGGAGATTCATTACAGTATATTGTGTGAGAACACAGAAAAACATTATCGAAGAAATTTTGAATAATGATTTTCCTTTTTTACCTCTATTTGAATAACAATGAGGTCCAAAAATGTAAATCCATTGCGCACTTCAATGACAGATCTGCAAGAAAAAGGAGAACTGTCAATATGAAGCATAGATCAAGGCTGTCAATTGATGTTCTATTGGATTTACTGGTGCACCATTTCTTATTCAAACAAGAGGCCTCATGCTTAAATCGAGCATGTCATGTTAAACTTGACAAAATGAGAGACAGACATCAGCTCCAATGCAAAATCGTTTTACAATGTTCTGTATCCTTTCAATGGCTTGTTTGTCAATGACAGGTAAAAGTGATTTTGTTAGGGGATCAGTAGTATTTATGGTATAGTTACTAGTTGATAATATCTTTAGATGCTCAAAAAACTATTTAAGCTGCAGCAAAATCCTTTTCTTTAGTGAAGTCAATAAAGTCTTCAAAGTTTTATTGAATTTCCATTAAGTAATATATTGAATTCCTGGATATCAATTACAACTGGCTGTTGTGGTTCTAAAAATGTTTTCTTCATCAATCTTCGGGAATCAAGGACAACAAAGATACTGATAATAACTTATCGCGGACATCAGGAACATCAAGTAACTAATCAAATAAGAAATATGACATATACGGAATATCAGCTATCCTGAACCAAGGAGTGCATGGATCGAGGAAGAAGGAAAGCACTCATGAAAGATCTTCCATGGGAATAAGCGCTGTATTTCATGTATAATTCTAATAAGAGATCAGCTAAAACAGTTCAAAGTAAAAATCTTCAGCGTAACTAGTCATTTTACTATTACAATTTCATTATGGCACCAGGTCAGATCCATAAACGACCTTGTCTGACAATAAATTTATTTAACAAGATACCACAGAAGAAAATTTGACTTACTTCGGGCCCGTGCAACCCATGGTGGTCCCCAGCCCTCCATTAAGCTTCAAAACCGCCAGTTTATTGAGAAGCTTCTTGGTCGCCTCGAGATCTTCTGCACATCGAGATCAAAATTTCAAGCAGTTTAACATCTCAAGGTTTCTAAATCAGTAACAATTTGCTCATTGCCAACGGTAGAACTCAGATCTAAAAGCTCAAAGTTAACCTTCAGGAGATGGCTCCAGGGTGTCGTAAGGCACCACCACTTCGTCCGTCGGCGTCTGGATCTTGCTCCACTCAATCTGCTCGGCTTCGCCACTTCCAAAGCCCAATCAAACAACACCATTAACATGCATTTCAATCCAAACCCAAGTATTTGATAGAAGCACGATGGAGAAAGCAAATGAAACCATCAGATCCACAAAAGAGGACCTTAGAAATCAAGTCGGGCTTGTCGATCTCACCTCAAGTAGCGCGAGACGAGGTTGATGCATCCGGATTTCTCGTTCTCGCTGTCGCAAAGAGAAAACACATCAAACACGGGGAAAAAAACATAAAGAGAAACCCTCAGATCGAACCCGAGATGATCCGGATCGGCAGATCGAGCTCATGAACGAAAAGAACAAGGAAATCGCTTAGGACGGAGAACGTTCGGCCTCACCTGATCTGATTCAAGCCGGCGACGGCGGCCTTGAGCTTCGAGAGCTTCTCTTCGGCGGAGACGGGGCTCACGGCGACGGCCGCCATTGGAGATGTCGATCGAAGAAACGAGAGGAAGAGGAAGAGATCGGAATCGAGAGGCTTCAAAGCGAGCTCGGTGGGGATTCGACTGCTGTGCTCTCCGAAGTGAAGGGCGCGGCATTTATATGACAAGTGGACCGCCGTTAGCCGTGCCTAACGGAATGTTCGAGGGATGATTTCCGAAAAAGATGGCGCCATGGACACGCGAAGGCGTTCGGGACACGTGGCGTAAAATTGAGGAGTTGGTAGATTGGAAGTCGAAGTGTAGCCGTTGGTTTTGACGGATACTGGATTGGGGTGATTTGACGCCGTTATTTGTCACGGCTTCAAACCCATCTAAGTATTTAAATACATCAAATTGTTATTTAGCGACCGACGATCTTTCCACGTAATTATCTGTCACTAAAATTATTATTATTATTATTATTATTATTATTATTATTATTATTATTATTATTATTATTATTATTATTATTATTATAATAAAAAAATATTGTTAGTTAATTTTAATATTTTAAATATTAATATTTATTACACATGATATAAAAGATGTTGTTATAGTTTTAAGATTTTAAATACTAAGATTATAAATATCTTGTCCAATTTTTTTGACGTTTCTTAATATATACACATATATTAAATATTTGATTACGTAAAATGTGAAACTTGATTTATTCTCCTATTAGACTATATTTCTTATAGATGTTACATTTACCAAAATATTATTTAAATATATCTTATTTTAACAATTTTCAAGCCAAATTTTAATCATTAATAAATATATATATATATATATTATTCATTAATTATATTTTTTATGTTGATTAGTTGATATCATTTATATTCGATAATGATGTAATAAAAGACTGATATATGACTCTTTCTCTTGATATTTTTTTCATTTATTATTTAAATATGTTATATGTTATAGTGTTTATAAAAAAACATATATATATATATCTTTCATATTATAAAAAAATATTTATTTTTTACCTATATTTAATTTATTTAATTAAACTTTAGAAACTAATCCAAACTATTTATTTTATTTTAACATAATTCATAACTTCATAAGGGAAATTTTCTTAGAACGTTATACTTGACGTCTTCTTATAAGTTTAACCTCTCATTATATATTAATTATGCTTGTTATGTTAGTTTTAAAACAAAAAAAATCTTAATAAATTTACATTATTATTATTTGTCAAAATATTTGACACATATTTTTATCAGAATGTTACATTTGGCATTTTCTTATAACTTTAACCTCTCCACATATTATATATAGAGAGAGATTGAGAGAAAATGAGTTTTTAGTTCTAAAATAAAATAACAAGCAATTTAGATTATTATTATTTGTCCAAATATTTGACATACACTTGACATATTGTTAATGATGTATTGTCCTTAGAGCTAATGTAATAAAATGTGAAGTTTAAATTTTCGATGTTTTATGAATTTGTCTATGATTTCATTATATGAAATTATCACTTTTTTTTATTGTCATAAATTTATTAGACATGTATCTTGAATTTTATAAAAGTATGTTTCGAATATGAATTTTATAATATCATATTGGCGCATCATACATTTGCATTAGAGCACATAATAATGTTTGTGGTTAACGAGGCGATGATGATGCTCTTGATTAGAAAGAGATGATGGTACTGATTATTAGTGAATTATTTTTAATTTGAAAGAATGATAATACTCACTGTTAGCGATGTGGTAACATTTTAATTTGTATATGGTTGCAAGTATTTTATTATAAATAAGCTATGTGTAATATGAATACTTATTTGGTACATGATCCATTTTTAGATTAGATTTATGTTCAAATTTATTTTCTGAATTATTTTCATATATTATGACATTTTTTATTCTCGTTGAGCTCACTTTTTTTATTTTGCTGATTATATACTTTGTATATGAGGAGGAAGAGATGCTTAGTGAGAAATTATCATGATATGTTTGATACATGCTCGTGAAAATTGAGTTAATAAACAAAATTTTATGTGAGAGATTAGGATGAATCATATTCTTTCTTTTTTGTCACTAACACAGGCTTAGCATATTTTTTTAAGAATTCTTTGTACTTCGAGTATCTTAAACTCCCATTCAATTATTTGGCCCGTTTACATTTGAAACATTTTACTTTGAGATGATTTTTCATTCGAGCTTCGATTTTTATTATTTAAACACTTTTTGAATATTTAACTAATTATTTAATATTATTATATTGAAAATATTATATAAAAAAATTTAGTTATTTTTTATGTGAAGTAAGTAATATTCTATGTACGTAGTTAGTTTTTAACTATTAAGATTTATTACACATGATATAAAATATTGTTAATTAGCTTTAGAATTTTAAATACTAAGATTATGAATATTTTATCCAAATACTTTAATATCTTCTTTGATATATATATATATATATATAAAGTACTTTTGGATTAAAAGATTATAATTTTGTTTTAAATTATATTATGTATAATTTTGGGCTACAAAATCCTGCAGCGATTACTTATTATCGTTTTATGATTCGAGGACAATATTAAACGTGATTATTAAAAGGTTAGTAATCGCATGCAATGTTGTTCTTACGATTACAAAATATATGATTCAGCGAAGCCGAGGTACTTGACATCATCACATCCATCCATGAAAATACGCTAAAAGAACAGTTCTAATACCATTTTACTTCTAAGTTCCAAACTTAGAATTTGCCTCCGATAACAAATATTCTTTAGCTTATTCATAAAAATAATGTTGTCAACGCTAATCATTCAGTATTATGGGGGAGCCAATGACGGACCCACTGTGGAGCGGGGTGAGAGTGGGAGTTCTGGGCTCTCAGTTTTTTTTTTATAAATTATATAAAAGTATATAAAATTACGGTCAATTAATAAAATAACATAAATATCTTTGCTTCATTAAATAAGTGATTTTGTCTAAAATTTTAAAATCTAAAGTTTAAATTTTTCATAATATATTTTTTATTAGAGAGCTAAGATGTAGCGCTTTATATTATAATAACATACTATTTCTCATATCCTCCTATAAATTTATTAATGTGGGCTTATGAGTACAAAATCACACTAAAATATTAATATGCAATGTGAGAAAAAATATATCACGTTGTAATATAAAACACTGCACAAGTATTTTATTACTTTTTATCTATACTTTTTTTATATATTTGAATTCTTTTTAATTTTTAATAATTTGTGTTTATATATTTTGACCCTATAACTTTTATTTATTGATCCGTCCGTGTGTTAAGTGGTGTAGAAATTTTTGAATATTTAATTTTCTAACCGAAGAAATCAATGGTTCATTGATATTTAAACTCTTTTTTCTTATCCACTTGGTAACATCTCATTCCTTTAAATTTCATTCTTCCTATTCGTTCCCGACGTAGCAACGCACGTATCGTCCGTTTTTCATATCCTTTTCTTCCGCAAGATGTCCACAAAACCTAATATTTATATAATTATTTTACGTACATTCTTAATCTCCGTCCACCTAAATTTGATGACGCCAAGAAGAATTGATACTTAACTCACATGTGTATTTTGTCAAATGTAATTTGACATGGACAGCAAATATTTATACAAATATTTGAACATCCATCAGCGTTACTTTTTGAAACATTGGGCGATTAAAAAAAGGTTAATCATCCATTCATTCGAATGTATATAGTGTAACGAATAATTTTTGGGACCAAACATATACATATTTAACCATGAATAAAGAAGAAAACTAGTGCACGTAACCAAGTGAGATATGATCATATGACAAGGATGATTCGAAACGCAACATGTAACACTTTTTGTTCTCCTTTAATTGGGAGGGATATCTTCTCTTTTCCCACTTTTTTTCTCATTTTCGATTAAACTTTAAAAGTATATATCGATTATTATTGTTATTATTATATTTAGGTTCCGTTCCCTAGGCAAGTGCCCGAAAAGCCTTTTGACTAGTACCATTTGATTCGAAGAATTTATGCAATTGAGATAAATTTGGCCCATAATATCTGTTTTGATTTCAGCTAAAAGCTACAAGGATTCAATCACTTGTTCGCTGCTACGACTCTATACGTTCAATACACTCTAATGACTCAATTTCGCATAACAAAGTTTCATTTATTTTCAATAGCTTTTAATTTTTTTATATCTGAAATCAATCAAATACTTCAATTTTAGTAATATGCATATATTAGCTTATAATCGATAACCATTTTTCATTATCAAAACTGATTAAAAAGAATCTCTTTTCAAATAAAAATAATAAAAGACAGAACAACAAAAATATCTCCCCCTCTCAAAATAGTAGTCATTTAATTGAATTAGATTCCACCAAATCGACTCTTAAATTGTTGTGGATTTCTAGTTGAGTCAAATCTGACAAGAATTCATTAGGCTCAATAGCATATAAAAATTTTAAACCAAATCGGATCCGACCTAACAATCCATTTTTTTAAATAATCAGTTTTAATTTAATTTAAAGAGTTTAATTTTGAGGTTAAATTTAATTTTGAACTCAAAATATATATAATAAAATATTCATGCTCATTAAATAAATAATAATAATAAAATTGTTGGATAATTTGATTACCTGACTCCATTCAATTTTGTCTTAGTCGAATTAAATTGGATCAAATCCTAGTACTAAAAGTGGCACATTCTGACTTAACCAAATTTAATTGGATTGGTCAGTTTTGAACGTTGGTCAGGTAAACTCAACTCGTGAACGCATATATAACAAAACAAAATAAAATGTGAAAAAACAAAAGAGTTAACAAAAAAGTAAAGAATAATGCTTGCATATTTAGGAGTTATTTAGCTAAGCTAAGTAGATTAAAACTACTTATAAATTATTTTTAAAATATCTTCATATTTAAAAAATAAAAATTATACTTATAAATCAAATTCATAAGTTAAAGGAAATAAGCGGGGTTCCTCTTTGCTTACTTTAAAGTTGACTTATTTTTTTAATTAAATATATTATTTTTTATCCATATTCTTTAATATTATTATTATTATATAATTTCAAGTGTATCGTAGTTAATATTTATTTTAACAAATATTATAACTATTTATTAATTTTTTATTCAAATATATAACTACTTATATTTTAAAATAAATTTTAATATTTAAAATATTTATTGCTTATAAATTATTTTTTATTAAACGGGCCGTTTGTAGTGCATATAGTAGTCACAGCAAACGAATGCTAAAGCAAACACGATGACGAAATTGGTCACCAGGTATTGAATCTTAATTAGCAAGCCAACCTTTGCAAAAAGAAAAGCCCAATAACTACGGCCCATAATTATGTTTATAGGTCCGAATTCGCAGAACCCACGATCGGGAAGAAACGTGAGGGGCCAATAATTGTAGCCGCGACCTTAATTCATTTAACTGGATTAAATTTTATCATGCATCTCCCTCAATTTTTTTACATTTATATTATAGTTTAATTTTATAATATTTTTTCTGTCTTTTATAGTAATAGAAATATGTCCTTTGAGTAAAGCAGTATTCTGTTGACTAAAAATATCATATCATTTTAATAAATGCTAAAAATAGATAAATTAAAAATATCACGAGTCCTGTTTATTTTGTATAACATTTAACATAAAAAGGTAGGGCGTGTACAATTAACATGCTATATCACTAACTTGCTAATCTCTATTATTTAAAGAGGAAAGTTATGTTACTGAATTGGAGTTTGGAGGTTAGTTTTATAACAAAGTGAATTCAAAGGACGAAATTATTTCTAAAGTTTTTTTTCTACTAAATATGAAATTAACAATTTTTAATGCCCTAAGGTGTAAACTATATCTAATCAAAGCATACGAGGCATGAGACTGGAGCGTATTCGTGTTGTACCATCTTCCCATTGGTTGAAGCACTAAGCAATCTACTCCTCCAATTCAAAGTCATCACTTATCAAATTGTCCGCGTTGTACATTGCTCTTTTTAATATGTATAGGTAATGTATTTGACATTTTTTTATTATCTTATTTATTATATATTTTTTTATCAAAATATCAATGAATAAATTAGTTAAGCCTGCAAATTTATATGAATTTATTTTGAATTCACTCAACTTGAATTACAAACCTATATCATAAGCTCATAAAATGTTTAGAAAAAAATGGAGGTGCTACTTACTTAAATATATAGTATTGTACTACTTCCCGTAACAATCGTAGGATGTTAAATATATGGTAGATATAAAAGTTTCTCTTTCTTAAATAGTTTGTTATAAATTGTTAGACCTAATGTATATCAAACTTCCTACGATTATTAAGATAAGTAGTATGATTTTACCTATTTAAATAGGTAGTACCTCCATTGGACCCTAAAATTTATATGCTAAACAAATAAATTTACAAAATAAGTACTATATTATTTTTATAAAATAATAATAATAATAATAAATTAATAATAATTATTATACTACAATAATTATTAATAAATTATACGTTATTTATATTATACAAATAATCGATTTAATAATAATGGTAAAAATTAAAAAATACTATAGTATTTAATAATAATTATACTATTAATACGATATTATATTATTATTTATTTGATTATTTTTATCAATTATTTTAATAAAATTTTAAAAAACAAATACGAAAAATATAATATGACACTTAAAAAATAATTTAGATTATCACATCTCCTATAGGTAATTTAAATTATCGATTCAGAAGTAAACTGCATCGATTATCTATAAATTAAAATAAATGAATAAGTTGAATCTAGATAATTTAATATAATATTACTATATAGTGTAAAAAGACTATCTTTATATAAATTCCTTTGTGATGTGTTTGGATTTTATATAGAAAAAATCAAAAGTTTTAAAAAACCATTGCAAGTCACTTTTTAAAAAGTGCCTTAGGGTGATTTGATAAACAAAGAAAAAATATATTGTAATAAGTGTTTGGATATGGTAAGATACGGTTATAGAAAATATTTTGGATGTCGGTACGACCTTGAAATGCATCATTTTTTTTTCTTTCGCTGCTGTGCTATGAAGTTTTGATAAAAAATAAAACTTCCACCTATTTTCTTTTTTTTTTAACAAACGTACTACAAATGTCAATTTTTAATCCTTTAACAAAAGTCTTCCAAACAAACGTTTCTTTTGATTTGTTTACATTGCAATATAATATAATGACGTAATGATGAATTCCAGAAGTTTTACAACACTTTAAAATAAGTTTTTATGGATCGTTTCATATTAGGTAATTCATATATATTATCGATTATTTAATTTAAAATTTCCATTACTCACTTTATTATCATATTTGACTATAACATATTATTAATAATTTTTATTTTTTTCAATAATTTAAATTACTACATCACTAATAATGAATATTAAGAGGTGTCTTTTCGAAGAGTGAAATGCATTTTGATAAAACTACTCATTCAATTTAAACTTTAGGATTATTTTCATTTATCTTCTCAAACTATCGCGAAATTTTAGATCTACTCTTAAATTATAAAATTGGATAAATCTAAGTCTAATTTTTTTTTAGTTGATCAATTTTATCCATCACTATGGCTTTCTAATTTTATGCATTATTTTAATTTATTAAAGTATTATTTCATCATCTTGTTAAAAAATACACACCCTCCATTTTTGTCTCGCGCCTCTCTCTCCCCTCTTTTTCTCTCGCCCATCCCTGATCTCCGCTCTCTCTCCTCGTCTGCTCTCCATTTCTCTCCTCTTTTCTTTTTTTTTTTGAAAAGATAATTATATTAACCTAGAAAGTCCATACATAACATTTCTGATAGGTCGTGGGGAAGACCATCAGACCAAAAAATGCTATCACTTGAAGTTCTACCTAGATGTTCCAAGTGATTCGCGACACGATTTGCTTCGCGATATACATGATGGATCTCAAAATTCTCAAAAAAAAGAATTGTATTCCAGATATCTTGCGCAATGTTCCGAATTTTCCATGGGCAATTTGAAGGTTCTTTGAGGAGATTAACCAGCACGAGCGAATCTGATTCACAACGAATGCGGCGCAAGTTGAGTGCTTTGCTTTTGATCAACCCGCACCTTAGCCCCCAAGCTTCGGCCGCCAGAGGAGAGTCCGCATCATAGCGCAAGGCACCTGCATGGACAAGAAGACCGTTAGAATCCCGAATTATGTATCCAGCGCCTCCAGCTCTGTTCGTTCCTATAAAGGATTCGTCAGTGTTGAGTGAGACCCAACTAGCTGGAGGTGCCTCCCATCTGACCGATGAGCGATCATTGGGGTGGTGGTGGTGCCTTCCCTCAGAATTGTGGATAGTTACTCTTTCATCATAGCTCGCCAAGGCACATTCCCATACCCGATAGCTGGTTGCCCTATTGGAGCTAAAAATGACGTCATTTCGCGCTTTCCAGATTGCCCATAAACAGTAAGCAAATAAGGACAGGATTTTAAGTCTACTTACTTTGTCTAGATTGTTTCCCTCATTAATCCAATCCCCCAAGCCCCAAGACGATCTGAATTGAAATTGTAAATTTGATTTGGCTTGAAAAAGGTTCCAAATTTGGGAACTAAAGGAGCATTCAAAAAATAAATGGGTATTTGACTCAGCAGCCGAGCTGCGGAGAGGGCATGTAGGATTTGTGGTATTATCAAAGTAGAGCAACATGTCCTTAGTTGGTAATCTCAAATGAGCTAACTTCCATAAAACAATTTGGATTTTATGCGGGAGTGGAATGCGCCATATAATACTCCAACCGGGCCATCCAGAGCTATCGGGCAGGGCGTCCGGCATGCTTATGAATTTGTAAACCGATTTAGCATTTGCTGTCCCATGAACATCTGGGGACCAAATCCACTTATCATCATTGGGGTTAGATGAGAGGAAATAGGATGAAATGGATGAAACCAAGGAGGGACCAAAATAACATTTTAGCATATCGACATTCCAGGATTGATTCAAGATGAACTTACTAACATATGAGTTTAAGAGAACCGACATTTCATCCATATTTATGAAAGTAGGCATATGCGATAAAGAAATATTCGAAATCCAAGGGTCTAAGATAACATTTGTGTCAAGTCCATTACCCACCAACCTTCTGATTCCAAGTTTCATATTTTCCATTACCCTCAGGGTTAATTTCCAACTACCTACAACTTTGTTTTGATGATGAGGTTGGTTCCAAGGATGAGATAAACCATATTTTGCTAGTACCAGTTGTGCCCATATATTATCAGCTTTGTTAAGCATGGCCAAGACTCTTTTAGCATTTAAAGAAGTAGTTACATGGTGTAAGTTTCGTATGCCTAAACCTCCAAAGTATCGGGGAAGTTGTATTGTTTGCCAATTTATAAGGTGATTACCTCGCTTACCGTTTTCTGAAGACCAAAGGAATCCCCTGGAGATTTTCTCTAAGGAATCAATGGTTCCACTTGAAACCTTGATGGTGCTTAGAGCATAATTCGGAATAGTATTGAGTACTGATTTAACTAGTGTACATTTACCTGCTTGGGTTAAGGACTTCATTTTCCAGCCAGATAATTTGGCTTCCATTTTGTCTGAGATAAAGCTCTGTTGTCTTACCGTTAGATGTTTGCACGAGATGGGCACCCCCAGGTAGGTGAAAGGAAAAGAGCCAACCTCCATAGCAAGGGCCTCCCTAATACATGCCTTCCTTCTGCTATTAAATTTTGGAGGAAAAAACACTGCTGACTTGACAAGATTAATCTTTTGATTAGTGAGAATGTAATATAATTTAAGGATTGCTTTCAAGCGTTTGCAATTTGAAACTGTGGCAGCAACAATAATGATGAGGTCGTCAGCATATAGCAGGTGGCTAAGAGTAAAATTATTCAATGTAAAAGGTATGATCCTACCACTTGATACCTCATTTTTAAGAAGGGTCGAGAAGACCTGAGATATTAGAATGAACAAGTAAGGGGATAAGGGATCTCTCTGTTTGATACCTTTGTGACTTTGGAAGCTAGAGGAGTGATAGCCGTTCACAATGCATGCAAAGGTAGGGGACTGTATGCAGAGTTTGATCCATGAAATGAACTGCTGGGGGAACTTCATGAGCTGTAAAACATTTAGAACAGCGTGCCAAGATACTCTGTCGAATGCTTTTTCCATATCCGCTTTTACTATCATGTGTTTTTTCCTGCCATATCTCATGGAGTGAGCTACCTCCTGTACAATAAGGATGTTTTCCTGCATATATTTGTTAGCTACAAAGGAGGATTGCATGGGTTCAATAATTTCAGACATAACTTGCTTCAACCTATTTGCTAAGAGCTTTGCAACTACTCTATAGAGAACATGACATAAGGAGATGGGTCTGTAATCTGAAATCTGTTGGGCATTTTTCTTTTTAGGTATAAAGGTGATTGTTGTATGTCCCCAATCAGTTGGTAAGATCCCAAGTTGAAAAAAATTCAGAATTTCTTTAGTGATTTTAGACCCTACTATATCCCAATATTTTTTTATAGAATTCAATTGGAAAGCCATCAGGGCCAGGGGCCTTGCCTTGTGGCATGGCCCAAACACATTCTTTTATTTCCTCAGGAGTGATCGGGGTCATAAGCACATTACAGCTAGGAGGACTTAAGGTTGGCAAGGTAGGCCAGCAGTCTAGCTCTACAGTGGCAGTATCTCTAGGCTTCCATAGGTCTTTATAATGCTTAGCAAAAGCTTCCCTAATCTCTGCCTCATTTTTTAATATGGTCCCATCGTCATTTACTATGGAATTAATTTGATTTTGTCTTCTTCTTATCATTGTGTTGAGATGGAAGAACTTTGTGTTTTTATCTCCATCTTTAAGCCAATTCACTCTCGATTTACTCCACCATTTTAGGCTAATTTGTCTAAGGAGGGCAGCGTGGTGATTATAAAGGGAGCGTAGTTTTCCTAGTTCATGGTCATTTAGGCATGTTTCCTCATCCTTGATCTCTAACCTATGTATATCTTGTTTAATAGCTTGTACTCTATTTTCCAACCTGCCAAGACTTTTATTATTCCAGAACAGGGTTTTCTTTTTAATTGCCTCTAGCACATGTTGAATAGGATATCTGCTAGACAAGTTAGACCATTCCTCCCCAACTATATCCTTTGCTTCTGGGTACTCAAACCAGAAGTGTTCGTATTTGAAGGGGCGTGGGATCTGCCTAGTATGATTAGTGTTCCAAAGGAGAGGTGAATAGTCTGAAACACAACGTTCTAATGCCTTAAGGGTTATATTGGGGTATTTAATTAACCAATGATGATTCACCAGAAGCCTGTCTAACCTGCAATGGATTCTAGCTAGGCTGGAGCGATTGTTGCACCATGTGAAATTAGACCCTACAAGCGAAACATCTAGCAAACCATGTTGATAAATTAAATCCCTGAAAGGTCGTACAGATTTAGTGAGGCGAAAGGCAGAACCACCTTTTTTATCTTCTGGATATAAAATGCAGTTCATGTCACCTATTATGGCCCAGGGAATATCGTCCAGATTTAAAGATTTAAGCCAGGTCCACAGCTGATTGCGGAGGAGAGGAAGATTACTGGCATAAATACAAGATAGGATGAAAGAAAAATCATCAGAAGTGACAACAACATGCATCATTTGTTGGGTAATAAGGATAGAAGACACCTTAACAGACGACGCTTTCCATGCCAAGAGTATGCCCCCTGCTGCGCCAGAGCCTTCCTGGAAGCTTCCTGTCCAATCTTTCCCTAACTTTCGAATAACTTGTGGGGATTTCTCCTTTGTTGTATGTGTTTCCAGTAGTAGTATGATATCCGGATGCTGTTGGCGGATGAGATCTGCTAGTCTATCACGAACCTTGCCGCGGAGCGCTCCACGACAGTTCCATGCCAGCAACTTCATTTTGTAATTTGATTGGGTGGCACTTCTTGCGCCGGAGAGAGCTCCTTACCCTGCAAAGGAGATCTTTCATGAGAAACACATACCATAAGAGGGGCCTTACCTTTCTTACCGGTACCCATGCTCTTCTTTATTCTGGTGGTTGGAGGAGAAGGCGAGAAGCGCTTCTTTGCCCTCCTTGAGCACTTGTGCTCCGGCGGAGAGGAAGGAACCAGGTCAACATCAACCGTTTCTTCTTCAGATTCTGAGGGAGAGGGGCTGTTGCTGTACGCTGCATCCTGGAACCGATCCACGACTTTGGAGAGAAGCTCGCTATGTTGTATTATTTGTACCGACACAGAGCCAGGAGAGCTTATTGGAGTAGATCTTCGTGTTGGGGAAGCTTCAATCTTCGGCATCATCTTTAAGGGAGGGAAGACATATTGATCCTGCAGGGAAAAGTTAGAAGGCGCAGGAAGCATAGAAGGGTATAGAGACTCCTTTTCGACAATCGGTTCCTTCAACAGTGTATGATTCAAGACAGAGCCTGCGGAAATCACGTGATCCGTATTGGAAATTGGAGATGTTGGGACACGTGGTTGGTCATTTGTAGTCGGAGCTAGCGGCGTCTTACGTGGGACTGCAGAGTTATCGTGCACGTGAGGCTGCAAGGAGGCACGCTCCGCACTGGAGCTCCCATTAGCCGTTGGAGATGACGCTTGATGTGACGTTAGGGCATGGGTCGATAGCACTATGGCACCATGGAGATTTGTAGCCCTTTGATCCTCAGCGGGGCAATCCTGTTCATTCGAGGAAAGGGGTCTGAACCGGTTGTTAGTATGGATTGGTTCAAGCTCGCCGGCCGTTTCTTGAACCGGATGCTGTTGGACCGGAGAGTGGTGTGTAGGTTCTTGAGGCGGCCGGCGGCTACCGCCTGTGCTGTCCTTGTAAATGGAGGTCGGATACGAGCGGCGCCGGGGAGGGAAGGTTCTCAACCATGCTCCATACCTTCGGGCGGTACTTGACACCTTCTTCTCCGGATATTGATCTACATGGTGACCAAAAATACCACAACCAAAACAAAAAAAGGGGAAGATTTTCGTAGGATACCCTCTGAAAATATCTAAAATTATCAGGTAGCCTTACCCATATACCTTGTTTCACTGGTTTGGCGAGGTCAATCTCTACACAGACTCGTGCAAATCTGCACTTTTCCCCCTTTACCGAGTGCTCGTCGATTTTCAAGGGAGTGCCAAATATTGCCGCAAGCCTCTGTATCGATTCGCAATTACTGATTTCATACGGTATCCCAGGTAGACGCATCCACACCGGCGCAGTAAATAGATGTTCCTCCAGAGGTCTGAAAAAAGGGTTTTACCTGGGTGACGTTGAGAAGAGTACCTTGGATGTTCCAGAGGCTTCTCATGAGGACCTGCAATCGATCAGAAGGGGATTCAAAGGAAAACATCAAGTAGAATGGTACTTGACAACTCTTTCTCTGGACATTGATCTACATGGTGACCAAAAATACCACAACCAAAACAGAAAAGGGGAAGGTTTTCGTAGGATACCCTCTGAAAATATCTAGAATTATCAGGTAACCTTACCCAAATACCTTGTTTCACTGGTTTGGCGAGGTCAATGTCTACACAGACTCGTGCAAATCTGCACTTTTCCCCCTTTACCGAGTGTTCGTCGATCTTTAGGGGAGTGCCAAATATTGCCGCAAGCCTCTGTATCGATTCGCAATTACTGATTTCGTACGGTAGCCCAGGTAGACGCATCCACACCGGCGCAGTAAATAGATGTTCCTCCAGGGGTCTGAAAAAGGGTTTTACCTGGGTGACGTTGAGAAGAGTACCTTGGATGTTCCAGGGGCTTCTCGTGAGGACCTGCAATCGATCAGAAGGGGATTCAAAGGAAAACATCAAGTAGAAGTTACCCAGTTCGACAACTTTGTAGGACGATGCAAGTTCCCACAGCTTCGCTAAGTCCGATTTTAGGCCTTCAAAGGTTGAAGCATCCCCAAAAAATCTGCCCAATAAACACAGCTTGAGATCTTCGGATCGTTGAGCCGTCTCCTGCGCCGAAATGACCACCTCATATGTGGTTTGTGCTTGGATCAGCTGGAGTTGTTCTTTGGAGATCTGTGGAAGAAGAGGAGGGGGAAGTGATGGGCGATTATTCTGAACAGTCTCATACCATGATCTTCTGGGCTTGGCTGGTGGGATAGGCATGGAAGATGGTTTAGCGAGAGGGGAAATGACATGAGGCGGTTGAGAAGAGGTTGAGAGGGGAAGAAGGGGGGCATGGAGGTGGTCTGGGGAGGGATGAAAAGGGGGAGCGCTCGAAGAGGGGTCAGGAGGTCTCATGCTGCTCCAAGCCATGCGATTGATGCCAACACTGACTCCTCCTCTCTTTTCTACTATCCTCTTGCATGCACGCATAAATGAGCATGGAAGCTCGTGCGCGCACATGTGAGCGTGAAAGTTCGCATACGTGCACAGGCGAAGAGTGTGTGTGTGAGAGAGAGGAGATGACAAAATGAGCGAGGAGTAGAAGAGGAGAAAGAGACGCCAAAGAATAGTAAAGAGAGAGAAAAAGAGAGTGTCTTTTTAACAAGAGGATAAAATAGTAATTTAATATATCAAAACAATGCAAAAAAATAGAAACTGAATGAAACTGATCAATCGAAAAAAAAAGTTTAGACTTACTTTTGCTCAATTTTATAATTTAGAGGCGGATCTAAAATTTTGCAATAAATCTAAATGACCCTTCAAAATAGTTATATCTTATTATAAAACAATATTATTCAACATTATTTTTTATTTTTTTAAGATTATTTTATGAATGATTGATAATATAAAATTCATATATTTTATTGAAAGTCACTTTTTTTAATTTTTTTACCTTTTTTGTTTATTTATTTAAATTACTTAAATGCCCCTAAAAAGTAATATGTAACAAACAATACATATTTTGAAGACGAGGGTAAAACAGGTAAGTTGCTTGGTCAAACATAAATAGCTTATAAGCTAAATAAAAAAAATTGGGCTACACAACTTTTATTTTAACTTGTAAATTAATGGATCATATTGTTTATCAGTCTAATTGAAAAGTTTATCAAATACATAAACAATATCAAAATAATTGATAAGTGAATTTGACCAACTTATCACTTATGTCAAACAATCTCTTAATCTTTATATATAATAGGGAGCGAGAAAAATAAATAAATATATTGTACACCAATTTAATGGCATCGTGTCAAATATATTTTAATATATAATTTTGATATAAAATTATTCATATAAAAAATATAATACTTTTAATAATATGTCACATATAAATTTAAAACTTGATGATTAAAAATATTTTTGATACATTGTCAATAAAATGCAATAATTAGGTTATCCAATCAAATAATCAACTCAGGTGAAACAATGTGGGGAATACTAGTTTATCAATTCAAATGTAACTTGCAAACTACTATTGTTCTGACGAAACTGATATGTGCATGTAAGTCAAAAATGGGAAACGGGGTTGTGTCTGTGGTGTATGACCACTTGCAACTGCAAAAAGGTCATTAAGATTCTTGCATATGACCTAACAAATCACAATGCGTGTCAGCAATAGTGCAGAGAGAGAGAGAGAGAGAGAGAGAGAGAGAGAGAGAGAGAGAGAGAGAGGATAAAAGGTCAAAGATTACCTAATTCGTGATCGAAATCAAGCTGCCTTCGTATCTTCTGGTTTCTTGCAGCGCTGGCGTTCAATTGCATCTCGTAACCCTCCTGATTGAGATGAGCACCCAACGAGTCCATGTCCAACATTTGATTTTTTTCTTTTCGTTCACAACTTTTCAAATTGTCTCTCTCCATCGTAGAACTCTTAGAATCATCAATAATCATATAAATATAATTTATAAGAAAAGTTTCCATTATGTTTACATTCCATAGTCTATATTTAGGATTCCATATTTCCTTACTTTGCTGCTAATTTATAAATGGGTGTTCATTAAACTCGTTATTAATTAATTCCACAAGATACATCACTATATTGTCCTTAAACTAATCTCATGTCATAAAAGTGTATAAAAATATAAAAACATGTTCATTCAATTGATAGTTTAAATAGAAAAAAAATTGAATGTAATGTGCCTTCCAGCATTGATTACATATAAAACATATGTATACTTTTCACATTTTACGCACAAAGTGTAATAGGCTAGTAGCACTAGCACATGTTAATTACAAAGGGCCTAAGGCTTGAAGCTCATTATTCACAACTCTTTTTATCCACGTTTATAAACTTTTATATTCTTATATCGCATACATCTTGTACATATATTTTTAATTAATTATTGTTCTCTTCCTTTTTCAATTTGGCATTTTTCTATTCCATGAAATAATTTGAATTTATTGCAATAATTTTAAGATAATAAATATATTAACTATATTTTTAATATTGATTTTGATTAGCATCACGTATCATAATTTTGAGTTCAATGTAGGTGCTCCCTAGTTAAGTAGGAAGCACCATGCTATCTACATTTTCAAACATAGAATGTTAAATTTACGATGAATGTTAGATTTTCTCTCTTCTATTTTTTTTTCTAAATCTATTCACCATAGATTAGGTATCTTACGGTTGAAAAAATAAATAATATGGTACTCCCTACTTAGCTAGAGAGCACTTTCATTTTTTTCCACAATTTTATTGTATGAATAATATGTATTTTTCTCTTAAACATTTTCTCAACTTTTTTAAGTAAAATTTATAATTTTTTTATGATTCCACCAGTTTAAATAATTTCCATATTTATAATTAAGTATAATCTCATATTTTTTATTGATATAAAGCTATTAATGATATCCTTTTAATATTTTTTGAAAAATAAAATATTCATAAAAATAACATTAAACCATTAGTAATATTATTTTTCTTTTTCAATTTTCAAACCATTAATCATCTAACATTTAATTATTTTATCAATTTTATATGGTATTTATCTTAATCTAAGAGGACTTATATTTTTTTTCTTCTTCCTCTTTTCAATACACTATCTCTATCTAAAGAAATAAATATATAAATTGTCTGAGTATTTATTTTAATTTTAATTATGATTATTTGTTTCACGTTAACTAATATATTTCTTTCTCTCATGAACTTTTACTTTTTTTTACCATTAACTTAGTTTATATAGTATATTTAGTAATATAAGGTTACCAATGATATAATTATAATATGAGTTAAAAATAAATTTCATAAAAATAAATATTAAAAAGTATTTATATATTGAGCATTTATTTTTCTCTTATATACTATTATATTAATTTCATGAATTCAGTAAAAAAAATACTTCACAGCCGAATATAATAATTGCATCATTCATTGATCAGAATATGAAATCATTTAAAAAAATATATGTTTTAAAATATTTAAGAGAGTTTATAATTTGATACAATTAATTGAGACTTGATCGTGAAATTATGAGAAACAGTACATTTATCGGTGTAAATAGATTTACAAATAAATGGAATTATTGTAAAGATAAAAATCTTATTTAGTTAGCTGTAAAATTAACTATTGCATGGAACTTCTTTTACGATATTGGAAATTATGTTGTAAAGTCATTTACATGTAATTGTAATTACATCAATAATAAAAAATAATAAAAATAATAAAAAAATAAAATTCACTTCATTAATTATATATTAATATATAATAATATTGTATTTTATTTTAATTAAATACTTACATCAAACTTTCAATTTCAATCAGATAACGTAATTTATTTTTTAAAATTTAATTTACATTTATCCAAATAAAAAAAGTAATTTTCATAAATATAAATTATATCAGAATTTTTATATAATTATTTACATTTCATGCCGTATTTTCTCTTTTAAAATTTACTCTACTCATTCAGTATTTCCGTCGGATTGAAAGCTGACGGTTGAGATCATCTCGGCTCGAGCAAACCCAACACATGAGTGGACCGACCAGAACAAGATCTCTTATTCTAAAGAAAAAAAAAGATCTCTTATTGGACAAGAAGACAAAAGAAGCATGTGGCTGTCCCTTTTTTAAGTAAAATAACCAAAATCTAGTGGAGGAGACACGAAACCCAAGGATTTATTAGATATTTTATCTGTAGTATTTTATTTTTTGCCCTTTTCCGACTCACTTTTGTCTTGGGTTATCCAGCTGCCGACGCGTGTCCGCAATGGCGCGTGGTTGATGAATTGGCATCAAAAGCCACCAATGGGAGCGCCTCATATCCTGTGGCCATAAACGAATCCTCCGACTTTTACCATTTGTGGAACGCTCCATATTTTTTATTTTTTTTTTCTGGATGAGCGGGGTTATATTTATTACTCTTTCGGTAACTATTATTGTTTATTTATGACACTATATGACATGACAAATCACGTGATGTTAAGGACCCAAAAGTCGCTGGCTGAGTTAAAAAGTGGAAATATTAGGTGTATCCAAGTCCTGCTTTCCCTGTCAAAAACAGTTATTCTCTGAAAAAGATAAATAATTTTAAGCTGCTGGTCATTTTTTTAGAAAATATAAAATGTCAATGGGGTTAATTTTTTTTCCAATAATGACAGTTTAACAATAAGAAAAGTTCTTTTGAAGAGTAATATTTTGTTTGTGCATTTATTTTGATTTTGATTTTGATTTTTTTTTCATAGGATATTTATATATTCATTTTTTATTATGTGATAGACCATTATTTATGATCAGAAGAGGCATTTTTTTTCTAATTGTTCTCCATTGCATTGTGTGTGCTTGACAAATAGAAACATCTTTACTTTTACAAGAAAGAAAACGTAAAGAGTCTGCTCAATAATATTTTTGCACTAATTTGTATCTTTTGCTAAATAAAAAGGTTGTTGCTCATTCACTCAATATAAATTTAATTGTTAAAGTTTTAAGATAAAACAATTATAAATGAATGATATTAAATATTAAATATTAAGAAAAAATATCAATACTATATTTCTCTCGATATAAATAAATATATATATATATAATATTTAGGCAGTAATATATTTTTATTCAGTGCCCAAACTAATAAATCTATACGAAAACGTGAAGTGAAATAAATTATTATACTTTACATTGCACCATTCTGCCATATATAATATAATATAATATAATATAATATAATATTCGAAGTACGAGTCTTATCCTCTTACCGCTCATGTTATCAAGAATGAAGAATCCCACATCCTTCACACCCTCAGCCCTTGGCCACAAATAAAAGTATATTAATGTAGAGATCAATTAGCCCCAAATTGAATTAAACAAACCTAAAACAACATTTTGCTCCCTTGTGAGCCTCGGCAACCATGACTGTCATTGTTTGCTGACCAGGACCTCACTCAGCCATCCACTAAACAAACAGCAACAGCAACAACACAAAGGCATCACCAATATCTTATCAGCAAGCCAACCAATACAACTCCTACACAACTAACGCCACTCTCCACCATCGGATCAGCATCCAACGGCCTACACAATCCGAGCACTTCCAGCCAATAGTTTTGAGTGCCCCAACCACTCAAGTGGGGCCACGCCGCCAAGATAGTTATCAACCAATAGAAAAAAAAAGAAAGGAAGAAAACTAAAAATGAAACCCTGAGGTAAACTTGTGGTCGCCAAATTTCCTCCAAAAATTTAAGTGGCGGAGAGGACACCAAAGAAAAATATACCTCAAATTATCCTTTTAGATGTGAACTAATAATTTATTCAAGTTAAAAGTAAAAATATAAAATGAAAAACCTTGTTGTTTCAAGGTTTCACTTATTCAATCAATCCAATATTTTCACAATACTAATAGAAAAAAAATATTTTCTCAATTATTATGCCATTGGCTTTCTCGTGTTCTTAGTGGTACGGACGTGGCATTAAAGGGCGAGTGGCCAATCCAGATCTCATGGCCAGGAGAAAACCTTATTTTTGGACACTTCGCCATTTCCGGAGGTACACAGAGATATTTTTTGGGGGATATTTCTTCTTTTTTCCCTATTTAGGAGGGATATTTATTAGGTGTCCTGCTGTTCATCCACAAAGTAGTCTTTAAGGGAATTTTCCGTTTTCTTTTCTTTTTGTGGATTAATTTTTTTTGGCACATGTGAGGGGCTTTTATCCACCTTCCTGTTCAATATCTTCCAGCCTCAAACTATTTCAGCGGCTGAGATATTTTTGTTTAGTACTATTAATTTGTTCACAATGAAATGACAAAGTAAGATTAAATTATGAAAATATTAGCAAGTGATAGTTGAGTAGGTTATTATTGTTATATTATATTTATAATAAATTTCATTCATAGAAAATATACAATTTGTTGTCCTCCTACTTATTTTTCAGTTTATATTATAATATATATATAATATAACTTAAATAGTTAAAAGGATTGTAATTAAAAAAGGAAAACCAACGGCGAGGATTGACAAGCGGAGAGCATACGATGATGGTCCGCCACGTGTCAGTCCGCTCGGGCGCCCTCAGCCACAAGATGCGAGCCACTTCTGGAAATTTCCTACGCACAAAAGCGCAAAAAAAAGACCTCCTCCAACGTGGCATCTCCCCTTCTCCTCTTCTTCCTCTCCTCCTCTCTCCTCCTCTTCCATTGTTCTCTAAGGTGTTCTCCTCTTCGTCAAATCTCGCCATCTTTTTGGCTTTTCGACTCAAGTTTTGTTTTTGAACGGAGATTGCATCGAGAGGACGCTTGAGCGATGGATCCCTGGCGTTTGTAGCGGTGAGCGGGCCGCCTTTTGTTCGTCGTTTGGTGTTTTCTGCGCGGATCTTTGGTCTGTGCTCGATCTGTTTCCGGGCTTCTAGAGTTCCAATTGTTTGGGTCCTTGTGTTTTTTATAGCATGTAGTGGAGGAAATGTTGAAACTTTGAGCGAAAGATCCTTCCTTTATGCTTCCTCAGCTTGGAAATTAGGTTCTGTTCCTGTTTCCTTTAGTGTTCCCTCTGCTGATCTGGTGACTTCGAGTCTGGAAGAAGTAGTTGGAGGTGTTTGATCTCTTGTTGTGGCAGGAAGATTTTAGGATTTGAAAGCCATCATATCTGTTGTACTTGGTTCCATCTCTCTTTCGTTCTTCTCGTGCATCCCCTTTTTTTTGTTCCTATCAGGAAATTAAGTTACTATTTGAGTATCATGGGGGTTGTAAGAAAAAAATCTTGAATGGAGTTGGATAGTGTGTTGAAACATTTTTTTGGCTATCGGCAGACGTTTTTTCTTCTATAAGAGATTTTCTTGGAGAGGGAAGGGAAAAAAAATCTGAACTTTATCTGTAATTTGGCTTACTCCTTAAGCCATAGCTGATGTTTACGAATTGAAAGGAAGTTAAAAGGACGAAGAAGCTTAATTGAGGTCTGGTGGTTCTGGAAAACTGAAGGGTAGAGTTACCAGGAGCGGCAGAATAAAAAGCAGTCGGAGTCACAAGATTGCGTTAGGATAACCTGGATCTCGAGAACCTACAGGTGAGAAATCCTGATTTACTGATTGGCCTTGTTTTTTCTTTGTTGTTTTTCTGTAGCAATTCTTACAGCAAAAATGCTTTAAAGCTTTTGTTGTAAGTTTTTTGTTCCGGAGATGTAATTCATGACTTTTTTATGGCTGTAGAGTGATAAGTCGTAGACTCGCAGTCTGATAATCTTGGTGTCATTGACGCAGTTATGTATCCTAAATTACAGCTATTGCACAGAAATGGAGTCCAAATTTAACAAAGGATTAAGGAATTGATGAATTGTATTAGCAAGCCTGGTGTGATTTTAGATTAGATGAATTAGTTATTGATTGAAGCTTCAGGACAGAGCATAGACAGTAGATTTGCATTCGGGTACTTTCAGATGAGCTAGTAGTTAGACAAGTAATCCAAAAAGATATGTGTAAATTGAGGTGTCACTATCCAGGAAAATAGGAAAAAATATGTTTTAATCAGGTTGATTTGTCAATTCTACCTTCATTTAATTGCCATGCTGTAAGCGGCCATTTCTTTTAGTTAACATTCACAGCCTGATTTTGACTATTAGGCTAAATAGGAATTTGCTTATTGTGCCCTTTATGAGTAGCTTACTACACACTGCTGTAAAAAGAAAATACATTTTTTTATGACAGTCTTTTTTGTTATTATGATAGATTGTTGTTGTCTATTTGTTTGTCTCCATTTTTTGGTATTTCAAGAAGGAATCTGTAGGTAGAGTAGTTACTATTGTCCTGATTCTTATTTTGATGATAAGTTTGTATTATTTTTGGAAAGAGGCCTAATCATGTTGTATTGTTTTCACATCAGGATAAGAGTTATAGACCTTTGAGTTGCATCAAAATGCTCAACCGACAGTTGTTTGTTGATATTAGACCTTCATCTGCTAATGGCCAACAACTTGAGGAGATGGGTTCCTCGGCAGATGAACTGCTTATCAAGGTAGCTTTCTGACATCAACCGAAGATCTTTGATTTTGTTGAGGAATAACTCATATCAGTCTTTATTCATTAGGTGAGGAAACCTTACACTATAACCAAGCAAAGAGAAAGGTGGACTGAAGAGGAGCATGAAAAGTTCCTGGAAGCCTTAAAACTGTACGGTCGAGCCTGGCGCCGAATACAAGGTACTTTTTGTTAACAATTTCCCCAAGTAATACTTTGGCACTCCCCTCAAAAGAAAGTAAGATCTTATAACAATTTTGTTCTACAAAGTTCTTATTAGCATCTTACATGCAGAACATATTGGTACCAAGACGGCCATTCAAATCAGAAGTCATGCTCAAAAATTTTTCTCAAAGGTGTAATATTAAACTAGTAACTTCTCTTTGATTATCCATCATTGGGTGTACTTACTATATGAAGTAAGACATTCATTCATGTCACTCAACACTTTATATGTTGTTCGATTTGTGTATCTTGTGAGGCTTTTCCCGTTGCTAATTTAGTTAAGATTGCATGTAGGTGGTCTGTGAGACTGGCACTGAAAAATCTGTTGAAATTCCTCCTCCTCGACCAAAAAGGAAACCACTACACCCATATCCTCGTAAGCTGGCTCATATGTACTCCAAGGGGATTCCAGTTGTGAAGCAACATGATAGTGCTTCCTTACCATTCACGTCAGGTTCTGAACAAGATAGTGGGTCGCCTGTATCAGTCTTATCTGGGGTAGGATCGGAGACTGTGGCCTCAATAGTCTCAAATCCTCCAAATTCTTGTACTTTGTCATTGCCATCTGCAGTTGGATCAGAACCAGATGAATCATTGCTAGGAGAACAAGAGAGTGGATGCTTCTCTCATTCCACATCTAACACAGAAGATGATACCATGTCTTCACCTGGCCTAGCATCACATGGGTTGATTAAACAAGATGAGACACCAATGGTACTTACTCTTAAGATCTAGTTTCGATCAAATATTCCTATGTTAAACAATTATGCATATTATTTAATTAATAATTTTATTCCGTCTTGCAGGAACTAGATTCAAATCATGTATCTTCTGAAGAAATTTCACCACCAGGACAATCAACTTGTCTCAAGCTATTTGGGAAGACAGTCTTGGTAGAAGAATCTCAAAACAGAAGCTCTTCTCCTGTTGGAAACCCACAATGTTTATCCGATGGTACCAATGAGAAAATTGTTGGCTTGGATATGCCGACTCAGCTATGCTCAATGTTTGGGAAACAAAACGAATCTATCGGGATTCCAGAAAATTGCTCGTGGAGCCGGTGGCACAATGGAATATCTCCACTGTACTATTGCTTGACTCCGAATTATTACCAGGTGAATTCAGAACAATCAGCAATCACTCCTGTGCCTTTCTTGTGGACCTTCGTTGGTAATTTACAAGTTCCTGTGTTTGGTAAGCCAGATATAATTATGAAAGAAGAGAATCCCAAAGAAGTAGAAACATCTAATGAAAGTGCACATAAGGAAGGTTCTTTCACAGGATCTAAATTAGAATCCACAGAGGGAGTAGGGAATGACAATTGTGACACTAAATCGTTAGACTCCCTGAAGTATGGAGTTCCAAACAAACCACCATGTACTTTCAAGCTGAAGCCCAGTGAGACCTCAGCTTTCACACTAGTCAAAGCTAGCAAAAGCGACTGTATTGCAGGTTATATGCCAAATAACACGGATGTAGATGGAGAACAAGTTCAAGAATACTCAAAGAAGAATAACAGAGAAGATAATCAGTCAGTCAGTTGTTTGTAGCATCACACATTGTCACCACTTTGTTTGGACTACAAATGTGGGTATTTTTTGCCGATCAAATCACTGTTCCTCACTGTATGCTAAAGCGGATGCAGTGGGTGGACGTTGTAGACTAGTTTTTCATTCTTTTACCATGTATGCATTATTTTGTTGTATGTAAATCAGAATGTTCAATTTGGAAAACTCTTTACCTCATATTTTAATTCGCTTCCTGTGGCATTCTAACATATGTTGTGAGAGGGAGCTCATCTAACTTTACAATGCTGAGACTCGGGTTTTATTTTAGTTGGTGTTTAACCAATAGTTGTAGCTGGAAGCTTAGTAGTCATCTCTAAAATTTCTACTCGCTAGATACTTTTAACTTTGTTTTGCATGTTCTCATGAATATATTTGACTAAATGTTTCTTCTTTCCTAGTTGAACCTGTCTGAAAGGGATCGAACAGGATATGGATATTCCTTTCTTTTGGATTGTTGATAATTTGAAGAATCTTGAGTTCTTCCTTCACATTTGTGTTCATCAAGGGATCGTTAGAATCAAACTAACATAGGATGACACTTCAGTTCCCTAATGGTGTATACTGCAGGATGCCTTTCTGGAATATCACAGAACCACACTATACATATGTAAAACATTGATGGTTTTTGTGAAGCTATCTGGAAAATTTTCGTTACTGTACTGACCCTGGAGAGAGTTTTGGTCTTCATTGTTGGTAAATGACATGGCATAATCCCGAAATCCGAACTAATTTGATGTTACTTATTACAGCAAAACTCCAAGTCTAATGAGATGGATGGATGAATAGAAAGATAGTTTGAAGTGGTTAAATTTGCATCGCACCGAAATGGAAATTGAACACTTTTGAAACGGTTTCAGATGTCGATGGTTTCGAGTTGTAGAAAACCAGATTTGTTATGCATGCTTATCTCAGAATATGGGAGAGTTATGTTTGAAGACTCCAACAAGTCTTTCATCCTTGTTATCTGGCTGAGGGCTTTGACATACCTTAATGAATAGGATGAACTTCACAATTCTAAGGGACACCCCTTAGTTCCAGTGGGAGCCCGCGACATCCATAGAGTTCGTTATGAACTTGAATGGTTCTTTCATAGAACCACCAGTGGTCGGGAGTGCAGGATATTTAGTCAGGTCATCTAATGGGCTGTTTATCGCATGTGCAGCAAGAAAGGCATTTCTCCTTTGCACTTGAAGCTGAAGTCTAGGCGTTACTTATTGACATCTTGAAGTGTAAGGAGTTGGGCTTTCTAAGCATCACCTACCAATCTGATTTCAGCTTATTAATCAACATTCTTAAGGACGCCACATGCCCATGAAATATCAGGAGCATCATAATTGATGTATGGCATATGGTGGATAGTTTTGTATGTTTTATATCTAGATTTATTCCCCGACAACTAAATCAGGCAGTTGATTGCTTAGCTAAGCTTGCTAGAGATTCAGTGTCGGATTTATTTTGGGAACGAAATCCTCCTAAAGGACTCAGTCAGCTTTTGTATCATGAACATTCGGACCTTTTTGTTAATAAAACTTCTCTTTTATAAAAAAAAAGCATATAGCGTTAAGGAACTGCTCTGATATATCTACTCTCAAACAGACAGGACAATATGATCGGCAAAGTAACTTAAACATACAAAAGTTCAGAATCAAAGGGGCATCAGTTTCTGAATGACCAGCACCTGAACTAGCTTCATCAAATTCATCATTGCTTTTGAACTCACGTATGCCAATCAGAGTTCACAGTAGATTTTTAGTAATAAAATTGTTACTGCATGTTTCAAAGTCATGTAGTCCCTGCATCATCATTCGGACACTTCTTTTTACTTTAATTCTATAGCAGCATTTAAATTTATTAATAAAACATATTGTCCATCAGAAAAAAAGTGAAATGGCTAGGTGGCAAGATTATTCAAATCTGGACCAATGGAACAAGTATCTTACATCACATGAGAGTGTAGGATCAAACACAGACTCCTATGAATTTTTATAATATTAATATCTCATGCAGATAGCTTGAATATCACAGTATCCATGTGATAACAGAAGTAATATCATAAACCAAAGCGTATGAAATGTACATATATCAGAAAGAAAATAGAAAGTTCCATTGGAAAAATTAAGATGGACAAGTTTATCTCCATATTTTGTTTTGGGTTGAAAAGTTTACCTCCATATTTGTGTAACATCAATCACTCGCTTGATTGGTATATGAAATAGCATCTCAATTATTGATTGCAGGCGTTTCGTCAAACTCATGGACATCGTTACTAACATCTCTGATGTATAGTCGAACAGGGATTCTGCCTGAACATAAAATTTGGCTCTTCAAATCCAAAAAAACTAACTTGAAAGTGTTAATAAGTTATAAAGCCTAGCAGCATAGAGTCTATTAGTAGTCACCAGTACCTTCATTAATATAAATGCCAAACCATAATTGTAAACTTTGGCAAACATCCAATTTGTATTAAAACTAAGATTTAACTGGTAATCACCACTTAGAATGCACTGTTGCTGTATTGCATGCTTAATTTTCCAAGGTAACAATTCTCAGTTGTGTACTTACAGTAGTTTTATAGAAGTATATCTCTCTTTTTTCCCATTTTGAGACAAATAATTCAAGATTTCATGGCGTCTCGAAAACTTCTCATTTCCATGCCTTTAATACTATATCAGTAAACTATGAACAAGTGAACCATATAGACTCAGCATGAAAACTGAACTCGAATTTCATTCAAAAATATTCTACTGCATGTTGAAGAACATGCTCAGGCATATAACCTTTTTATGTGTTTACAGTATTCCATTCAGGAGTACTCTTCATATTTCCTATGATTCTATTCGACCATGCAAATAAACCAAAACTATAGGTAGGAAATTGATAAAGATATTAAAAAAAGTAACTTGTTGCTGAATGTGTCACACGTATTAAGTGATTCTAGACATTTTTTCTTTATTTATTTTTTACATCTTTCTATCACTTATAGCTTAAAAGATCATTGATAATTATTAAAAATAATTTTACAACATAATGCATCTTTTTTATTTGATCTATTATATAGATTATCAATATTAATAATGATTATATAGATTACGAATATTAATAATGTCAAAAAAATTAAAACTTAAAATAATGGTTTGAATAACTTTTTGAGCATCATATCTTTTAACGTAAAAAATGAAGAATAGAATGTCTAAGACCATGCTGCAAGCAAAATAAGTTAATTTGTTGTTTGCAAGTAACCGACCCGGTGGGGTCGAATGGTTGAAACGGAAAACTTAGACAAGAGCATCAAATTTATTTAGGTAGAAAATTTATTTGAAATGTCCAATAGATTTTCGAAAATAAAGTTTAGAGGTTAAGGGTGCGTTTGGATGGACCTTCATTAAGGGGAAGAGAGAGGTTAAGGGTGCGTTTGGATGGACCTTCATTAAGGGGAAGAGAGGGGAAAGAGGAGGAAGGTAAATAAAGGGAAGGGAGGGTAATGAGTGAAAATTTGTTAACCTTGGTTGAATAGAAATTAATAAGAGAAATGAGAGGTAAAGGAGGGAAAATAAGGACATTTTTGTAATTTAAAAAAAAAATCTGTTGAAAAAAAATTTCCCCTCCTCTACACCCTAAATTGGGGTTAAAAAAAATGGGCCAAATGGAGGGGAAAGGAGGGTAATCCTCTATTCCCCTCCCCTTCATTTCCCTCCCTTCAAAATGAATTCAAACAAGGTAAAAAAAATTCCCTTTCCTTTCCTCTCTTTCCCTTCCTCTACCCTCAATCCAAACACACTGTAAAGAATGAGACCGTAAATTATACAAAGAGTCACTTAATTGTACACATTTTTTTTAATCGGTCACTAAACTTCATTTTCTAATAAGATGGTCATTCAATCATTCTAACCGACTACTGTTGATTCATTTATGTGTATGCTATGAAATAATTTCTCTCTCCTCCACGTCGATTAATATTACTATTTTTTTCTCTTCTACACATTAATTCACTCCTATGTGATAAATTTATAGAAAAATAAGAAAATGGGGGTGATGGCCCCTTCTCTCCCTCACAACGAGTTGAGTCTGAGGTGGAGCTCTTTGGCGTTAGTGATTCGGGCGTATAAGTAGATGAGAGAGATGGGCGTCGATGCCAGATGCCTTTGCCAGCTCCAACAAAAATGAGGGCAACGACCAATAGAACACACTTTGACGAGCAGGTGGAGGAGGATGTGAAGTCACTTTTTGACCACTACACGATCCAGAAGAACAAGGCGAAACCAATCGACATAACTCGACAAATTACTCCGCACAAATCTAATAAAATTAGGACGAACGAAGAAACAAAATTAGATGAAAAATCTCGAGAAGCAACCCAAAAATTCACTAAAAAGGAAGAGTTTGCGAAAACTGAGACTATGCTACTGATCTCACGAGGGTTTTCTTCCACGCATATGGATCCTACAGGTAATCAGACTTATATGTTGATGTTGGCGTAGTGGATGACATGGTGGTTCATGATGATATTGAGATTGTACTGTAGAATCTAGATGACGTCAAGAGGGGGGATGAATTGATGTATAAAATTTTTAGCTACTTTTGTTATGTTAGATTTGTTAGAGTATGTTTAGCAGAATCATATAAACTCAAAAGCAAACATATAGAATGAGAGAGAGAGAGAGAGAGCAGAGAAAACAAACAAGCACACAAACATAATGTTTGTTGACGAGATTTGGCCGAACTCCAGGCCTACATTCCCGCACTGGTCTTCTCGCACATGAGATCTCCGGAGATCACTAACTCCTTCTTCAAGGGCGAAGGCTCTGTTACAAACTTCTCTTTTCTTGCACGAGGACAAGGAGACAATCTCTTACAAATCTCAAGAACTCTTGGACCCTTCTATCTTGGATTCTTCACTCGAATCACAGAAGGGAACTAAGGTTTTCTATCACTCAAAGCACTCGCTCAATATCTTGCCAAAGTTACTTCCCAAGACTTTTGGGATTACAATATATACTCTGCACTAAAGACCTAATTAGCTCTCTAAGAAAATTAGTCGTTAATGCAAGTACAGTACCTTCACCTACTCCTCCTATCGTCCGCTGCTCCAGCCTTGGTCGACCGCTATTTAGGTGAAGTCCCCACTTGAAATGCCGCATGGTGCTTCGGTCGTCCACCG